>CM067502.1:6529083-6829550 GCA_034509495.1 Acestrorhynchus altus | reverse complement strand
AGAATATATATATATATATATATATAATATTGAAGACAATATTATAAGTCATTGTGAATCAAATTATTACAAATAACTAATCAAAATTATTGCATTTTCAAGTCAAAAACACTCTTGATCCATTTCTAACAGGATTTCAGAAGTGTTTTAGTCCTTATTAGGAGACAAAAGGGCAAAGTAAGTACATTTTTGGTGAAAACAACTTCATACAAATATTTACATCTCAGCTGAAGACAAATTTGAGTTGCCTAGCATCTTCTGAAAATAACAATAGCTGGCATGTGTGACTGTCCTCTAATACTTAGAATACTTGATCATTTTTATGCCAACTGAAATTACGTCAGACTAGGAAAACAGCCTACAAGTCTGTCCTGAAGTTCTAAACTTTAAAGCCATTTGAATGTTATAGATAGATTATGTTAAAAATGATCATAATTTGGCTGTGGTGTAGACACATCGGCTTTCCTTATTATTTTCAAGCAAACTCTGACACATGTCTTGGCTGAATGTCTGGCGATTCTTTTACGTTTGACCCTTTTTTTTGGTCAATCTAGGGCTTTAATGTAGTGACCTACTCCCAGTACTGTGGTCCCAGTACTGCAGCCTCAGTAGTGTGGTATAATTGGGTGCTCTGAGAGCTGCATGCACAGTGTGTCTTGGCGTGTCTGGTCTATGATTAATACCGTGGCCTGCTTTGACCCGCCCTGACGATTAAGGCCGTGCCTCACTCAAGCTGAGGCTGCTGCCACTCTTCATCATCCTCACCCTCCCCTTCCTCCAGGGAGCCTGTTGAACTTGTGGCTCCTGGGATGCTCCTGCTGGTCCAGGGTTTGTTAGTATGAGCACTAGAGAAGGATAAGGCCGATCTAGGCAAGAGATCTTTTGTTGAATTATTTCTCTAGCTTGGCTGGAAGACTTCCTGCCCCCTGCTTTCAAACTTTTTTTTTTTTCCTCTCTTTTTTACGCTCAGAAGTTGAGCATGTGGCAGGTGGGGAAGGAGAAGTGGCGAGATGTGGAGGAAAGGTTTTTTTTTTCTGTATTGCTATTCAGACTAGTCAGTTCGGCTGAGGCTTAGTGTGTTGATCTATGAGGCCACTCATGGTTTGGGAGAGTGGCAGAAGATGTAGCTTTTTCAGCAGCGGGCAGGACACATGGAGGCCTCGTTTCACTGCCAATGGATTATTAGTTCTGACTCTCTGTCAGGACCGTGGTGAATAAATAATGACGGACTGATGGATTTCCATGTTCTCTCACTGTTCAGCCTCTCTCTCTGATTCTCTCTCTCACTCACCGCTCCCTCTGTCTGATTCCCTCTGTCTTCTTCTCCCAGTCTCTCTGTTCTTGCCCTCTTCTGCCTCTCTCTCTCTCTCTCTCTCTCTCTCTCTCTCTCTCTCTCTCTCTGTTTGTAAAATGAGAGAGATGGTCCTTGTGGCATCATTCCGTCATCTTACTCCTCTCCTCCCTCGCTTTGTGCCAGAGGCTTCAATTTGCTGTGTGTGTTGCAAACTTGTGTTCTCCCACGGGTGCTCATGCCCTTTATTTCCACCCTCTCTCTCTAACTTTCCTCTCAGCTCTCTGAAAGAACAGAATATTACAGGCACATCAAAACACTCACCAAACGATCTTCACTTCAGAAGTGTTTGGTTTTAGGTGCCTCATTTCAAACCGGCTGATTTTAGGTGCTTGATTTTAGAGAGATTGTTTTTAAGAGCTTCATTTTAGAGAGCTGAATTTAGGTGCTTTATTTTGGTTGCCTGATATTAGTTTTTTTTAGATGGTTGGTGTTAGAAGTTCTTCATTAAGGAGCTGATGTTCAGTGCTTGATTTTAGGTGTGTGGTTTTAGGAAGCTGATTTTAAGTGCTTGAATTTAAGGAGCTGAATATAAGGAGCTGATTTTAAGCGTGTGATTTTAGGTGTGTGGTTTTAGGAAGCTGATTTTAGGTGCAGAAATGTAAGATATTAGGTGGTTGAATTTAGGTTGTTTGTTTAAAGTGATTAATTTTAGTGACATTATTGTAAGTTTATGATTTTAGTTGTTTAATTTCAAGTGCTTTGTTTGAGGTGCTTGATTTTTGGGGGAACTGATTTTAGGTGGTTTGGTTTGGGGGTTATTTTAGGGTCTTGATTTTAGGTCTTAGGTGGTTGATCTTAGGTGTCTGAGTGTAGCTGGTTTATGAGTTGGGTGATTTGAATTAATTTATGTTTTGGCCTTTATTTGATTTATCTCATTTTTAAGAATGATGTTCTTGATTGTTGATGTTTGTGACATCTCACTCAAAAGCTGGAAATCTGTTTTAAGTGGTAGGTGTGAGTGATTGATTCAAACTGCTTGCTTTGAAGGGTTTGATTTAAGTGAAGTGGCTGAAGGGATTCATTTTAGCTGGCTGTTTGAAATGGTTCATGTTACGGATTTGAGTTGGAGTATTTGATTTCAGCGAGTTGGTTTTATGTAGTTGATTGTGGGTGGTTGATTGCACCCTCTCTGAAGCTGTGTGAGCACAGTGTCTGGTACACAGCGTCCACAAGCTGGAGAAAATTATGCCCTTTTACTGAGAAGGAAGAATTTATCAATGTCATAGAGCTCCTGGAATCTGTGCAGGTTTGGCCTATTTTTGGAAGGGGAGAGAGGTGCTGGAAGAAGAATGCTCAGTGGCATCTCTCTCACTCTCTTTCTCTCTCTCTCTCTCTCTCTCTCTCTTTCGCTCTCTCTCTCTCTCTCTCTCTCTCCACATATTTTTTCCTCTATTTTCTTCACTCAGTCTCTTTTTTCTCTCCTCCAGCCCCACCTACTTTTTATCCCCCCCATTCTGTCTCTCTCTATATTTTTTCTTTTTATACCTCGCTATATATTTTATTTCCTTATCTCTCTTTTCTCTCTTTCTGCCCATCGCTCTCATTCTCTCTTTTTTATTTCTCCTTTCTCCCCTCACTCTGTCTTCCTCTCTCTCCCTTTCATTTGCGTTGTACATTTTTTTCCTCCCTGTCTTTCACGTTCTCCTTTTTCTCCTTCATTCTTACGTTCAGTATTTCATCCCTCTCTGTCACTCTTTCTCTCTTCCTCCTCCCTCCCTTTGTGGCCTCTGCTCTAAAGCACATCCCACATCGCCCCAGTGCCCCTGTCACAACCCTCCCTCCTCCACCACCACCACCACCACCCCCCCTGGGGCCTCCTGATTGGCTGCAGCTTCAAAGACCACAGAGGGTCCAGTGCAGGTGAGTGGGCGTCCTGCCCTGACTGGAGGGACTGCGACAGCTCGAGACACCGAATGCCATGGTTGCACTCATTTCTTCTCTCTTCCATTATAATCAGGAGCATCTTCTTCCACTATGATATGAGCTCTCTCTCTTTCTCTCTCTCTCTCTCTCTCTCTCTCTCTCTCTCTCTCTCTCTCTCTCTCTCTCTACCTTATATCCTATATGTTTTGTTCATAAGACCTGGCTCCACCACAGCAGCCACACTCACATAACAAGCTTTGTTGCTCAGTTTCCGACTGCTTTGCTCACATGTTGATGGTTCTCAATAATGCTGGGAAGCAGACCACATCTGTCATCTGTCAGAGAAGATGAATCCACCTTCTGCTTTGGAAGGACCTGTGAGCACACGTTTGTGAAATGAATAACAGCATGTATTGTGCATGAGAACAGTACACCTGTCCATGTTCTGTGTTCTGTCTCTCTGTGGTCTGGGCAAAGCCCTACTGTCCAGATTATTACTATAGTTATGAATAAATGCCATCTCTGTAGCTACTCCATGTTAAACTGTACACAAAGCTGCACTGATCCAGAACACAGAACTGTCATCCTGGGGAAGAAGATGGAAACCAGCAAATGAAGATCCTAGGCTACTCAGAATTGGGTGTAAAAATGTACTCCCGCCTACAATGATTGCATTTTTTTCCTTACAGGGATTAATAAACACTTTATAGCTCCCAAATCATCCTAATCATCCAGAGTTTCTGAGCTGAAAATGCAAGGATTTGGATTCATTATTTGTTATGATTAGATTGATGAGGATATTTATAATAAGTTCTTCAAAATACAAAAGACATTACTCCAAATAAATAAAAAAAAACAGTATCTGAATGTCTTTTACTATTTTTGTTTTTTTTATGTATATATCAGGACTTTTGTACACATGGACAGAGCAGTGAGTGGAAGCTCCTTTGGCATTTAAACTGGGATTTAATTCAGTTGGAAACAAGTGAATTTTAGCTGTTTTCTGAGCTGGATCACCGATCAAGATTAGAATGAATCTGGTAGTTTATGATATGTGTGTCATGTCTGTAGGTTACTCTGATCCTGAGTTATGAAGCCCAAAAAGTGCGGATCTTGGGTTCTAAGAATTGTCAAGGACAATTTGCTGTTAAAATACATACTAAACATCTCAGCTTGTGAGAAGAGGTAGTACACAAGAAGAATGTGTATTCAAAAGAGTATCAAACAGAAGCACCAGGCCACTTCAAGCACTGGTCAATTCCAACTAGTCTGGAAATTTCCATCTACAGAAACGAAGGCTTTAGTGAAAATGCCACACCTTTCTTCCTTCCCCAACCAATCATTTGCGCCCACCTATCTTTAAAAGGGATTTACTCACATGCCCCTTTGCTGCTTTACAGATACTGACATCTTGCCTTTCATCATACAGGAGCACTTTCTAGTTCTATAATTAGAACATCTATCTGTCCATCTGTTTCTCTGCATACATCGTTATCTCCCTTTCACCCTGTACTTCAGTGGCCAAGACTCCACAAGACCACCATAGAGCGGGTGTTATGTGGGTGGTGGGTCATTCTCAGCACTGCAGTGACACTAACATGGTGGCGGTGTGTTCATGTGTGTTGTACTGGTACGAGTGGATCAATCACAGCCGTGCTGCTGGAGTGTTTAAACACTGTGTCCACTCACTAGTGTCTCCACCATGTAGATATAAAGACAAAGACAGAAGATCATCTATTTCTGCACACTTTGTGTTAGTCATCCTCTAGTCCTTCATCAGTGCTCACAGGGCACTGTTTGTTGGATATTTCTGGTTGGTGGACTTTTTTCAGTCCAGCATTGACACTGAGGGGTTTAAACACTCCAGCGGTGCGGCTGTGTCTGCTGTGAAAGGAAAATAGTCATGTATTCAGAGAAACAGATGGACTACAGTCTGTTATTATAGAACTACAAAGTGCTCATGTAAGGTCAGTGGAGCTGATCAAATGGACAGGGATTATGGACAGTTTTCAAGGCTTCAATTGATGTGCGAAATATAGTAATTAGCAGCCAGTTAATTAATACTGACCTGAAAAGGCCCATTTTACATGTTACTCTATATTCTAATTTGTGCTCCTGTAACATATTTTGATGGATTTTAGGACCAAACATGTTTGATCCATGAAGGTCAGAAGTGTCTCTGACTTTAACTAGTGCCAATGTTTTCCAGACCGTCTAACCCAGCTCTGCCAGCGGGTTTGAGAGAGATAGTTCTTTTCCCCACTTTGGAGTTTTATGAGCTTTGAAGAAACAGATTTGACTATATTACTGTCAGTCTCGGGGTTGAAGAAAGAACGAAAAGGAAAAAAACTGCTAAGATTTTTGGTTTCTGCTTGTGAATGCTTAACTTTGCACTTTAGTTTTATGCGCAAAGCCGTCCCCACGGTTCCTAAATAATTCAGCTTTACAACTTTATCGTATGATGAAGTCTAGTCTGGGAATGAAAGAGGATGTTGTATCCATGTAGCCCAGATTCAGAGCAGCCACGTTCAGCTTCCAGATAGGACAGTTTAGCAGCGTAATCTGTTTCACTGCTAAAATCGGAAAAGCAGTTGGGTTTATGGACAGATTTTTTCTTTAGTAGTCTCTCCATGATAATGCTGACTGTATGAAAAATAGTGGACACACACACTCTCTCTCTCTCTCTCTAACTCTCTCTCTCTCTCTCTCTCTCTCTCTCTCTCTCTCTCATACACACAAGTACATCTATGTGTGATGTGTCTTTTTGATTTATGTTGCTTTATGAATATCATAAAAATGTGTTATGGTCCGAGGTGTCATTTCCTTTCAGACTGATGGATGATGCTTGAATAACAAATATAGAGAGAAGGACCTCGACTAATCCATTCCCACTCGTTCCACTACATCACCTGAAATCACAAAGGCCAAAATGAGTTAGGTCCAGAATGTGAGACAAGAAAATAAAATGTTAAATAAATAAATATGTGTATTATATAGTTGTATAATTTCAATTACTACTGCTGTCACAAGTATGTGTATAAATCTGTGATTTATATTACGATATAAAAAAAAAATACAAGATTTCACCAGAATTCAATAATCCAAAATACTGTGACATTAATAATACACTCTGGGTGTCCAATATTGAAGTGAAATAAATGATATTGCACAGATATAGTCTGCCTCTGGTAGATAAGTCATCATAGAAAATAAAATAACAATTTGCCTTTTTGTATCAAGGAACGAAAATGTGCCAAAATTATTTGGCATTGCACAAGATATTGCATATGCACACATTGCACACATAACGATGCTGAAATGACGTGTAGTGCCAATTTATAGGACTGCAAAAGGACTCTGTGCCTTCTTTTCATGCTTTGTTCCTGTTAATGTGACTCAAAATTGTTCATAATTTAATTTCTAAAATATAATCTGTCATTTCCTTTATATCATGTACATGTAAAGTGAGACATTTCAAGCCTTTTGTGTTTAAACTCTTAGAACCCACAGTCCACACAAGAAGTGAGAAAGGAATTTGCTTTCTTTTTTTGCTCACACATTGCTCAAATTTCCAAATAAAATTCCTGAGAAAAGATCATAATTATACATACATAAATAAGAAATATAAGAAATGTTTAAATTTATTATTTATGTTTACATTTATTTATCTGGACTCTCAAGTTTTGTGACCAACTTATTATTATAAATATCATAATCATGACAAATAACTCATCAAAATTCCTCAATTTTCAGTTGAAAAACACTGGTTTCTGAGATGTAAATTGTTTTTTACTCCTTTTAAGCAAAACAAACAAATTTGTTTTCTGTTCATTCTGTTCATTTTTATGAAATGAAGATAACAACAATAACAATAACAACATCTGGCAAGTTCATAGATATTTTTCATTCTATGTACTAACGATTTCTCAGCTATATGCTATATGACATTTTTCAATAAATATTTAAAATATAGAATGGTTTGTTTAAGCTTGTTAAGCGTGTTGTTATATATATATATATATATATATATATACATACAGTACCTATATATCCAGTACGTTTAGAAACAACTACGTTTAGAAAGAACTACTGATGATCATTTTTGCAAGTGTAGAACCATTGCTTGTACTAAAGAACTCTTGAAGAATCATTTTAACCTTTAGAACATTAGCCCAACTTTAAGGGATGTTTTCATATTTTAACATGCTTAGAAAAGTATAGAAGACAGTCACACATGCCAGGTATCGTTCAGGAGATCCTAGGCTACTCAAATTTATCTTCATTTGAGATGATAAAATTAAGAGAATTTGGATATTTTATGAATTTATCCATGTTTTGATGTTCTTTATCATTCTTGTTATTTATGTATTTATCAGTGTTATCCCCTCTCTGGGCTTTTATTCTGATATGTGAACCTTGTGTGAGCAAAGAAAGAGAGCTTCCTTCACATTTTCCTTTATAACCCAGTATCTGGATCGGTTATGTCATTAGCCCCACCTCCTCTCTCTGATGAGTCTGTATGCAGCTTGAGCAGGTACATATGGACAGAGCAGTAAACAAGCACTGGAATCTCATTTGATATTCAAATGTCATTTAATTCAGTTGGAAATGAGTGAATTTTAGTTTTCCAAGCTTGACTACTCAATGAAAATTCATCAGACACTGACATCAAAACCACCATGAGGTAAATCTTGCAGTTTGCTGTGATATCATCGCTGTCCAATGAAAAACATGTATCTCCACTTTGAAGAATCAGAGTGTATGTAAATGTTATTTACTTTAATTTCCTTTAAAGCTCTAGTCAATATGATCCAAAAACATCTTGCTCTGTAAGAACACAAGATTGGATTTCAGTCGAATTTTGAGGCTTATCTTGTTTCGTTCTAGCAAGCCCACACCCAGCCACATATGGCCCTGGTGCTCGTCACCACATGCTAATCGGGCCATCAATTTTTAAACCTTTAAAACCTTTCAATCTTTAATTTACTCTCGAAATGTTCAACTGAGCATAGAGAGAGATGAAAGGCCAAAAAGACGTTTTCATCGAGGAGAGACTTTGAACATCTTTGATAGGTAAATGAGTAAAGGAGAAGCAGAGGAGACATCCTATGGGAGTTGTCATCTTCGATGCGTCCAATATGACCACGGGCTGCAAGGCACAAGCCTGGAGCCCCCACTTCAGCAGCATGTCACACAGACTAAATCCAAACCTCTACTTTTCCTCCTCTTCTTCCTCCTCCTCTGTCTCTCTTGCCCTGGATTTGATCAAGTCAGACACACTCTCCAGGTAAATCAATCATTCCAGAGCAGGCAAAGCTGTGTTTCAGGACTTGATGGATTTGCTATTGTTGAAAGGAGTGTATGCATCTGTACCTCTGCCATGTCGACTGGTCTCGGTTCATTTTTGAGGCTACTTGCTCTTGCGCTGACTGAGCCACTGGTGTCTTTTTGGTTGTAATTTGGACTCAATGTGATGGTAACCGGACACAAAGCATCCAGAAAGCGTTCAGCACTTCACTTTTTGCACATTTTGTTATGTTACAGCCTTATTCCAAAATGGATTCATTTAAAATTTTCCCTCAACATTCTACACTCAAAGTGAGAAACCAAAGTATTAAATTAAATCTTAAAACATACAAATATATAACATGTACATAAGTGTTCACAGCCTTTACTTAATACTTTGTTGAAGCACCTTTGGCAGCAATTACAGCCTCAAGTCTTTCTGAGTATGATGCTACAAGTTTGGCACCTGTTTTAGGGATGTGTCTCTCATTCTTCTTTGCAGAACCTCCATCAGCAGCTTATGAAGAGTCCTAGTGGTTCCAAACCTCTTCCATTTATGGATGATGGAGACCACTGTGCTCATTGGACCTTCAATGCAGACCTGTGTCTCAATATAATCCTGTCTCTGAGGTCTACAGACAATTCCTTAGACTTCATGGTTTGGTTTGTGCTCTGACATGCACTACAGGACCTTATATAAGGGTGTGTCTTTCCAAATCATGTCCAATCAAGCTGTAGAAACATCTTGAAGGATGATCAGTGGAAACAAGATGCACCTTGAGTTTCATGGCAAAGGCTGTGACTACTTATGTACATATTATTATTTTTTAATACATTTGCAAAGATTTAAAACAAACTTCTCTCATTTTCCATTGTGGGGTATTGTGTGTAGAGGTTTGAGGGAAATAGTGAATGGAATCCATTTTGGAATAAAGGCTGTAACATAACAAAATGAGCAAAAAGTGAAGCACTGTGAATAATTTCTTGATACACTGTAGTTCTGATTTCTCAATAGAAAGAATCTTCTGAAACAAGGCTGCTGCCCATTTATCACATAATCTGACCATATAAAAACCAAATTAGGTCATATTTGTTTGTATAGCACACAAAGCAGCTTTACAGAAATCAATAAGATGATCAACAACACAAGAAACATAAAGGGTAACGATTGGAAAAAACAAAACAAAACAACAAAAAAGGAACCAGGCTAAGAAGGGGAGGGGTATCCTCCTCTGGTCAAACTATTCATGCGTATTTGATTAAGGGGACACTGGACCACCACATGTTTGCTGTAATGCTCAGGTGTACTGGTGTGATGATGATAGTTTGATGGTGGTCATAATAATAAGAGTGCAGATAATTACGGTCAATGTATAGGTCTACACCATTGGTGATAGCAGGTGGGCAACAAGTCCAAATTCAGGAGTGGGAAGGTGGGTAGCCAGTGTAAAAAGGTTGCAGGGGAGCCTGTGGTCAGCCTCTAATGGGTGGCAAGGGAGCCCAAGGTCAGTCTCTGAAGGGATCGCAAGCGATCCAAAGGTTAGTATCTGAAGGGGTGGCAAGGGAGACCGTGGTCAGTCTCTGACATGGTGGAGGGGGAGTCGAGGTCAGCCTTATACTGGGGTCAGTGGGCCATCATTAATTTGGAAAAGGTAGAGCTTTATTATAATCATTATCGTATCTGCTTCATCCTAAATAAGGACACAGAGGATCCAGAGCCTACCATCCAGATCCAGAGCACAAGGCAGGAATACCCCCTTGACAGGTACACACTCACACCTAGGGGCAGTTTAGCATGGACAATTCATTTACCATTTTTGGGGGGTCGGAAAAAACTGGAGACCCTCGCGCAGACATGGGCAGAACACACCAAACACCAACCTGAGTGGGGATTAAACTGAAAATCCAAGGCCCCTTGAGCGGAGATTACGAATGCCTAACCAACAGGAGAGAACCAAAAGGTAACGTAAACATGGCAGCACCATTTAACATTGACACCCATCTGCTCCACCATCTGCAAACCTCAGCGATCGCATGAAGCAGTGGGACGACATTTTCAGCATCCCAGTTTACAATATTTCTCTACAGTATGTCCATGAACCACTGGATCTGCAGCCTATAGTGACACAACATCTTTAACACACTTCCACATTATTTTATCTAGGTTTATCATCGGGATTTGGGTTGGATATTCAGGTTCAGTTGGATTTTATCCACATAACAGTGGAAGTTAACTGGAACATAACTGTTCCAAGACTTGCACGGTAGAGCACTCTCAACCTTCTGCAATTTTAGATCTGTATATAGTGGTTCTATATGGCAGGTGAACCTTATAGAGTGGACACTGAGTGGAAGGTTAATATATGCATTTCTAACAAGGTGGAAGTTTTATGATCTAGTCACTGAACCTGAAATGTGCTTTCTCACCAGTAGAGGACAGCGTTCATCATGTATTTGAACTGTGTTACTAAAAGCGTTTTGCAGTTCCCAACTTCAGGTACAGAAAGCAGGCAGTCACAGCCTTTACCTGTGACTGCGAACTCTGTGTCTGCACAAGCATATTCTAAAAATACCCAAGGTGCTGGGAGAGCCCTGCTAATGGAGATGGTAGGGCATCAGTCAGTGCATTAGGATTGGCCTTGACTCAAGAGACCACAGGTTCAAAGCTAAAGACTAACATGCGGCTGACACTCTGCCCTTGAGCATAGCTCTTAACCTTGTTCTTCCAGGGGAACAATCCCCACAGTTGGTTAATGTGTCATGTTGGGAATGCCCCAAGGAGCTGATGTTCAATTTACAGGGAACGTGTTAATGCACATGTTGTCTAACCACACTACTGATGTTTAGGAGAAAAGCAGAAGCTGCAATGTGAGTTTTGTTAAGATCTGATGTGAGTGTAACATCACTTTCACCAACCTCAAACACTTAGTAAATGGAAGCATGGAATTCACGTAATGCAGTTCTACAGCTCCCTACTTGGCCATGATTCATTTCTTCCAACTGTAATGTTTGTTGCTGCACCGTTTGAGGTGGGTTTATGTTTTAGGACCATTGCCTTCACTAAGCCCATGAACAGCCCTTGACCTTTCTAAAATGGAATAGAATCATTGAGAAATTCTCTTCTAGCTATGATCACTTCAAAGGATCTTCTGATGTCCAAATATAGGCTACTCAAATTTGTCTTAATTTGAGATGTAAAAATGAAGAGAATTTAAATATTTGTGTGAGTTTGACTGTTTTTATTTAAAAATTACTTTTTGCGTTTGGCTTATAAGAATTATAAAGCTTAATAATCTCAGACATCCTGTTGTAAATTGACCATACAGTGTTTTAGCTGAAAATAAATAAATATATTTAATAATAATAAATACAAAAAAACCCCAAAAAACAAACAAACAAACAAAAAACATTATTTATTCTTTATTATATTTCTTTTTTTTTTTTTAATCAGTATTTATTCCTTTTCAGGACTTTTATTCAGAAATTGTCATTAGTGTCAGTGGTGTCATGAGCCCCACCCCATCTTGATGATCAGTTGGAGTCTGCATATATATAATAAAGATGTAGATATATGCAGGGTAACAATTCGTGTAATGTTATTTTACAGCTTGACCATGGCCCATTTCCTCTGTACTATTTACCACCCCACTGTTCGAGCAGTTTATGAAGGGGGTCAGGCCTGCTATGTGAACCCTTAAGAAGTGAGCCGCGGGCTACGACAGTATTTTTGCACTTGCCATTTTAAAACTGACTCATTTCCTTCCGATCAACCATGCTTAGCTTTCCCAGGGATGCTCATTACGTGTAAGCCAGACAGATGCTCCTGCATTACCATGAGAGCATGCTTGCACCTTGGTCTTGTATACTTTAACGGAATTCTCCTCCATCCTCGTGTCTAGCTTTCCAGCAACGTGGCCAGCCAAGCATGCATCCCGCTTTATCGCCACCTCAGTGCCTCTATGAATAATAAGCAGTCATGTCATCCTATAGAACAGCGAGCTGGAAGGCCTCTCCTGATAGCTGGCCTAGTGGTAGCTGAGGCTGCCGGAGCTGTAGCCAGAGGGGTGAAGATGCCTCCCGATACCCCTCCCTTCCCGTCTGGCTGTGCCGTCACACATTTGCCGTCCTTTTCTGGCTGCGAGTAACAGTTTGGGTAGCAAACAGTGTCAACCTGTCTTTCCATCTCCTCCCCCCTCCCGGGCGTGATAAGCAAACGTGCTGTTCCGTTGACACCAAAGGGGGGAGGTATACGGTGGAGCCAGAAGGCAGAGACTGATATTGAAATGCTATTCAGGGCCGGCCACAAAGGGGGTGCCTTCACCTTCTCTCACCGCATGTGTGACTGTGTGTTTGTGTTTGTGTGCCTCGTAGGTAGATGCTATGGATATGAAGTATGCGCTCAGTAGATCCCGGTCTCATTCGTGGCAAGCTGGCGTGACCTTTCGACTGAGAGCGTCCAGAGGGGCTGAGGGTTTATCAGTGTAGATAAGGCTCTTCCATCCGCCCAACGGGAAGGATGCGTATCTGAGCTATATGAAGGAGAACCTACGATAGGTCTAACCATCACTCAGCAGCCAGCCAGTGGCTATAGCATGAAGCCACAACAACCTTAGCAAGCTAAGCAGGGTGGATCAGGCCAAGCCTGCATGAGCACACCATGGCCATTTTATCAGTTACACAAAGGTACAATTACTGACTGTAGCGATCTGTTCTCCACCATCTATCAGTGAAAAGGGTGGTGGGCCAGTTTTTCATGGTGTGCCTGACTGGCCAATGAGTGTACACTGAGCAGTTATAACATAAAGACTACTGACAGCTGAAGCAGATATAGTGTAAGTAGGAAAAATGGTTAAGTGGAAGTATCTCACTACTTATACACAATTAGGGGACACTGGACCCCCACACCTCTGTTCTAATACTCGTGTATACTGAAGTAATGTTAGTTCGCTGGTGGACATAATAGTAACAGTACATTTCTACACAGTTGGTGATGGTGGGTGAGCAGCTAGTCCATGGCAGGGTAGGAAACTAGTCCAGGTCCAGTAGCCGGAAGGTGGAAAGCCAATGTAAAGATGTATCAGGGGAGCTTGGGGTCCTTCTCAGATGGGGCAGAAGAGCTTGAGGTTAGGACCTAATCAGTTCAGGCCAGTGGGTCATCGTTTAACTCGGAAAAGATACAGAGATGAATTAGTTTGATGTTTAAAAAGAGATTAATTCATTAATTCATAATTAATTGTGTGCTGAATTATCAGTGAATGATCCAGCTCTTTTTTCTTCTTTTCTCACAAAAATAATAAAAAAATAATAAAGGATATTCAGGTTGTTTTTTATTTTATTTTATTTGGACCACTGTAAAACATTTTGAAGAACATGTTATTATAACCATTACAAATAACTCTGGATGATCACTTCCCAACAGGATTTCTGAGATGAAAAGTCCTTATAAGCAAAAAAACACAAAATAAATTTATGTGTAAGAAAGTTTTGACCAAAACCTGGTCAAATCATACAAAATAATAGCTGGTGAATAAAAGAGAAAGGCTTCCAAAGGTTAAAGGAGCTGCTGCTAATGTGTTGGTTCCAGAAAAAGCAGGACATTCCCAAGGTCTTGTGGAGTCCAGCGCCAGTGGTTCAGAATGGTTTGGCAGTATGAGATGGTCCTACATAACATTGGGTTTGATATTATAGGTTTAATGGGTTGGTCAGTGTATGAACAAGACAGAGTAATAACTTAGTATCTGTCTGAAACTTGAAAAGTATTCAAGTATCTTTACAAAATCAACAGTAATAATAGATATGTGGTCCAACATTTGGTGCAGTAATAGCCTCTACTCTTCTGGGAACGCTGCTTCTGAGATTTGACTCCCTTTGGACATAAGCATTAATGAGATGTGGCTCTGATATTGGCCGATTAGGTCTAGTTCTTATACAGCACTTCAACTCCTCTGAGAATTGCTTTAAATGTTTCATAAGCCTATGCCTGCCTTGGGGATTGGTGATCACATGGTGAAACTCCATTCTCTCTGGAGATTGCATGGCAATGATACCTGTCTCCATCATGGCTGGACCATAAAGTAGGCCCACCTGCCACTTGAAAGGAAAGTTGGGTTACTTCAGGGCATAGAGGCTAATTGTGTGACCTTTAGTCAGTCCTTAATGGAATGCTTTTGTTGCACAGGGCTCCCAACCTTGGTTCTGAGACCCCAACCTTGGTCCACTTCAACTCATGAAGGACTCTGCAGATTATTTGAAGTGTGTGTGCCAAAAAATATACAGGGCAAGGCATACTTTAGGAGAAAAGAAACACCTTTACAGAATATTTTAGGACTGTGGTTGAGAACCAAACCACTATACACTGTACAATTTGCAGCTCCGGAAATCTGATGCTCTAATGTGCTTTTCCACGAAAAGAACTCTTGAACTTGTACAGCAGTCCACAAATCATTGCTCCCACTGGCAATGAACTTTTCAGGTTCACAAACTGGAATGGAACCCTTTTCACATGGACTAACTACGAACCAGCTATGGCCATTCCTCCAACATCTGTACCATGGCATTAGTGCACTGGCTATAGACGTCATCTCAAATCACTAGTGCGGCATTTCCATGCTGGCTAACAGCCTCCTCCAACATTGTTAGTGCAGTATTAATGCTCTGGCTTCGGCTCTCTGGCTTTGACCTAACTACTGTCCATCCAGTAGGAAGAGGCACAGGTCGACCAAATACACAAGTAATGTAATGTAAGATAATGTAATGTTACTTAGGACCTGCAGAGCCACATTTTAAACAAATAGTTGTACTTAAACACTTAAGCTGGTTAGAGTGCTTTTTTAACCTGTAAATATCCTCTCACCTGACTGGCCTTCAGGGGGAGCTGCAGCCTTTACAAAAAAAAATTACTATATCCATCTCCAGGTAGACGGAGTTCAGTGAGTAACAAAAAAAACTGATTGGCTCTTTTTGCTGAAGGCGGGACGTTATCAACAAACAACATTTTTTATTGGTTCTTTAGGTGTGACTTTATGCACAAGCAAAAAGCGTATTGGCCCCTTTTGTTGAAGGAATGGACTTCATCCATTAACAAAATGCTTATTGGCTGTTTTTGTTGAGGGGTGGGACTTTATCCACAAGCAGAATACTTATTGGCTCTTTTGGCTCTCCAAAACGGACCAGTACTCCACATGTTGAATGTTGCAAGAAGGTTTCAGATATGTTGTGGGGCTGCAGTGCCCCTGCAAGTCCTAGTGTATCAATATTCAATTACATTGTGGAGATTACATAATTACATAATATGGAGACAGACAGCACAGCTGAACAATAGAGAATCAATGTGTAACTGATTATTTAAACAAGCCATGATGTTTATAGTCCCCTTTAAACACGTGTCTGTGGAGCGGCATTAGCATGCTGGCTACCGGCCTCTGCTAAATTTGCTACAGTAGCATAAGCACGCCATCTACAGCCTTCATCCAAAATCGCTTGTGTGGCTTAACACATTTTGGACGTCCACATTTTACGATTGTTTCTTAAGATTCTTTGTCAAGCAGACGTTCAAAAGAACACACAACCAGTTCGCAAGGCTTCTCAGTAATTTCACTGGTGTTGCTCTTTAAAATCAAGATCTGAGCATGGTCTTTTGGCAATTTGCTCTATAGTCCTCTCTATATTTCACTATATGGATGAGTACACGGATCCAAAAGGAAATCAGTGGGCAAATGTTCTAAAGCATTGATATCAACTCCCGTATGTCTCATTTGCGAATCTCCATTCAGTGCGAATGCACAAAAGAGCCCAATCCCAGTCAAGTGGTGAAACATAATCACGTCCAAAAGGCGAGACTGAATGACAACACAAACCTCAATGCCATCAACACATTTCCTCAGCTACCCCCCTGAGTTCATGTAAATGGATGAAACCTCTCATTAGCTTGTCATGGCAGGATGGATTTCACCAAAGGGGGCTCCCAAACCTCTCGGCCCACCCAGGTTCAATTGAAAAAGTCGCTCCTCTTTCATGCGTGTCTAACCGAACTGCTGAACTCATCTCAGTTTTTTTGTTCGTTGTTCACCGCAAGCTCCACCTAAGAAGCCTCTCTGTGATAAGCTCTCATTTTCATTTCCATCGAACAGGGACAAGAGCGAGAGAGGGAGAAAAGCCCACTCTGTCTCTTCTTTATGGCCCTAATTTCCATGTGCAGTTGATCTGTGGATTACAGTCCGGCAGAGGCAGTCGCTATTGGAGAGCAGATGGTGCTGTTTTGTGTGCCATTCTAAGCTTCTCCTATTAAAGAGACCAGAGAAAGGATTATCTCCCTGATGCTGAATATTATTACAATATTTCTTCTTTCCAAGTGAAGCACTCGTTCTCCGACTTATTCGCCTTCGTCTACTGTAGGAACCGCAAACGCTGTGCTCAGCTTTGATGATGAAAAGGAACGAAACCTTGTTGTAAGGTCACAGAAGAGTACGGGGGAAAGAAAGACAAGCTTCTAAAGACAAAAAAAAATTGACCAGCAAGTCAAGGCTTTAATGTGAACCGCACGTAAATGAACTGCTATGGATTTGCCCGTTGCCAAGCCACAGTGTGATTAGTGCCAATAAGGTGGACGTGTCACAAGCAGCGGGCTGTGCAGAATGCTTTGAATCTTTTCTCCTACCTTCTTGTAGGCTTTTGAATGTAAAAGCAGGCGGTATGGGGAAGGGAGGTTGGGATGACAAATAATGGAAGCAAAGACCTTCGGATACCTTCTTTCTTCCTAATGCTGCCGCTATTTCAAAGGAACGAACAGGAAACAAAAGGTACAAAGAGAAGCATGGGGGCTGATTTCTCTAAATCATCGCAATTAACCACCTTTGTGAATTGTCAGGTATTGCCTTATATGCTGCATTTGAGTCCAGTCTGCCAGAAAGTTCCTCCACAAGTGGAGCATTTTCCATCATTGACCCTTTTAAAGCACTAATTTTGGAGCTCTTCCTGAGCTCAGATTTTTTTAAAGACCACTACCAAACCATTGACCCAAATAGCGTGAATTACTGAAGGTGCTAATTTTGAAAACTCATTTGGCTAATTTGGAGGACTTAAAAAAAAAGATAAGCTCTCATATGTACTAATATGGAATTAAATCAAATTAAATGGTTCCAGGGAACTTTTTCAGCCACTTTTGTTGTGTACTGGCCAACAATTTGGACACACTGGCTTGTGAAAGGATTTTCATAATGGAATTATTTTTGTGCCCCAGACAAGAGGAGTGCAAGTCAAGTCCCAAATCTCTAGAGTCTGTGACTTTCTCATGCCGTGTCTGGATGATGAAATGACCCTTATTGTTCACAAGTCATTATTCACGAGTCCAAATGAAGTCATGAATCATTAGGGACAAGTCAAGTCAAAAGCCTATTAGTGTGTGACTTAAGTGCGACTCAAGTTGCTAACTTGAGTGCCCATCTGTGCGTTTTCCTGCTTTTCACACCTTTACTGTGTTAGAATGATATTTGAGCCACATTTAGAGCTTAAGCCTTCGGCTGATTAAGTATTGTTTTAATACTTTACATATTCCAGCCAAGGAAGTTGAGGTCAGAGTGAGTCCCCCATACCTTGCTCATGGACTCAATTTAATATACATGGTTATTGACGCCACAGCCCCGTGATCAATTAGCCAATGATCAAACCCAGTAATTCTCAAATATTTATAAATAAACAATGTACCACCTGTGATCATACTAACACCTTATTGGTTTTCCACCAGTTGTGTGGAGCTCAAATTCACTCATTCCCAACTAGATTAAGTTTAAACGCCAAAGGAGTTTCCAGGGCATGTTTACTGCTCTGTCCATGTGTATGTGCTCAACCTGCATGCAGACTCTGACTGATCAGAGAGAGAGAGAGGGCTGGACTGATGATGTCACTTATGCAGATATTAGATTAGAGAGGGAAACAGGAAGGAAGGAAGGGGCTGTTCACTTTTTCTTTGCTCAAAGAGTGTTCAAATTTCAGAATTAAAGTCCTGAGAATGGATAATACTGACAGCATAAAACATGGTCCTAAATGAACAGATGACTGAAATTAAGGGACCAAAAAAAAAGTTAAATCATGCCTCAATAAGATGTTAGGTCTCCATGAGCCACTAGAAGAACATCAGTGCACCTTGGCAAAAACTCTAGAGACTGTATGGAATGGACTGGAAGGATGGAAAACAATTCTTCCAAAAGATGTTCCTTCATAGTTGGGGTCTTTCAGTCACCCCTGTCAAAGACCAATCTGGTCTAGAAATATTAGTCCATTTATTTATTTTTCTACATTTTTCACATTCTTCTATGCATTCAGGCACAGTCATAAGAGTCATAGTCTTATCCAATAGTGCTCCAATAAAAGCAACATGCAATTAGGTCAGTCACAGTGGAAAACCACTACAAAGAAGGGCCTTGAGTAGACCTGGGAAAGACTTAGGCCTACCCTGATTGGGGCCTTATTAAATTGGGAACGTTTTAACCTTTTTAAGTGAAACTTAAAATGTTATATAATCACATTATGACCAATCAAACAGTCTAACAACCAGTTTGAAGATCTGTCTTATTTTCCCCACTCCAATCTTTGCTTTCAAACATTGCTATTCGCCATTGCCTCAAGCCATCAGCTCTTTATCAGTGCTCCAGTGTTTGAATTTGAAACTCCAGCAGGTCAAAAGATGTATCTTGGGATGTCTTTTGAAGTTGTCAGAGCTGTGTCGAAACACCAAAGTTGTCTTGGCTGGTTACATTTGGATTCAGAGGCTGTGTGCTCAGGGCAGCCATGAAGGAAGTCTCAGAAGTAGCTGAAAGATCTGGTTATTGGTTGTGGAGAAGAAGGGATGAGGTTGGGCGGGAAAGGGCAGTGTGTGACTGAATCAGCAGGTGTAGAATGGTGGGAGATGTGGGCTGATTTTTGCATATACTGTTGATATAGTACTGTTTTGCATAAAATAATGTTGATCTAGTACAGCTGTACAGAGGCAGTGTTGTGTAATGTTCATATGGAACTGGTGGCACTGCACATGCATCAGTGGTGCCATTGAATCTAGGTACAATCTTAGCCTATAAGGAGGCCACTGTGTGAGTAACGATGATGTAGAGTGGCGGTTGTTGTTGTAGTGTGTAGAGTCCACATGAGACTGGATATGCATTAACGGTGCCATTGGGGCTAGGAACGACCTTAGGCTAGACACATACTTGATGTTTGGCCACACATTGGCATAGACAACTGGCTGCATCATGAATGTAACTGTACACATACTTGTCTTTGTGTTACGTCACTGTCCAGGTTTTCACATTGACTTTTAAAATAATACTGAACTCTTGCCAGTGGTTCTGAAAATCATATTGGTCACTGAGCAGCTACAAGGACATATTATACAGATGCAGGTAATTGCTTGGTCACTTTCAGACAGCAGGTAAAAAGATGAGATAGGGCTGGGCAATACATCAATATTTATATATATCATTTATATTGAGTTTTTAAGTTGTTAAATAATGTTTTTCAATCTGGTGAAAAACATTTTTTCTGCTCCCTTGCTCTGCTCTGCCTCCTGCTCTCAGCTCCTCCTCTACTCTGCTCCTCTCCACCCCCATTTGCACTCTCACATATACACGATGGACATCGTGGAGGGGACATAAGACTTATTGTGCATAAAGAAGAAATGAAGATCAAATTTCAGTAATTTTAAATATAGCAACAAAAAAAATACGGAAGATTATGTCATTGTGTTTTTCACATCATATGTCTCATTGTATCATATACTGCCATTCATATTCAATATCATTCGGATATGATTTTTCATCTATATTGTCCAACCCTAATATGTGAACAGATTTGTCATTTGTGTGGCAGTGTGAATCAGACAATTTCAATTCCAATTTGTGCCACTTTCACATGTGTTACTGAAATTCAATCCATATTGGATTCATGGCAATGCGGCTCAGTCTGAAGAGTTAGGTCTGAATTCATGTGACTTTTACATCAATCCAACTCAGCATTCCTCATGAATGTGGGCAAGAGGAGAAGGGAAAATGGACCACAACAGTGAGGGAGTGAAAGCAAGGTAACAATATATATATATATATATATATATATATATATATATATATATATATATATATATATGGCTGCAGCATGAAGGAAAACAGAAAACCTAATAAAGTTTCCTTTCTTTTTTGAGTGTAACAGGGACCTTGAGTACATAATTTGATGCCACCTCATGTATCATATGTGATGTGAATGATAATAAAGTCTCCTTGAATCCTTGAATCCTTAAAGAAAACAAGAACACAAATGAAAGAAGTGGCCGAATAACAATGCCGTCAGTCACTGTAGCTCCATGAGAGCTCCTGGGATGCTGGCAAAATGAAAGCAAACCTCCAGGAGGGGACCCATATGTGTGGATTTGGGAATGCAAGCTATTCAGAAAAATGTGCAGGATACACATGGTAGTCATGATGCATGTGTCATTAGCAGGAAGAATGTTTGTAGCCTCACTGGCTATTTGCATTTCCCATCGCCTTGTGAAACGGTTGTGACTGATTCCATTGGGGTTCAGCAGAGCTTATATTTTATTTGCCCAGAAGTCATATATGTCAAAATACAAGGAATTTAGAACATGGAAATTCATGATCCAAATCTCATATTTTAGCCATACCTATACCCATCAGGGAGGCCAGTGTTGTTCTACAGTTATGAAGTTAGATAACCTTTAGAACCTATTAGGCAATTCTGTGGGATGTTTTTTAGTTTGATGTGCTTTTATTCACCCCAAAAAACATTTATTTTGCTAATAAAGACTGTTTGTACTTTTTTATATCTCAGACATCCAGTTGGAAATTGATCACCAGAGTTTTTTGAGCTGAAAATGCAAGGATGTCGATTAATTATTTGTAATTATTACATCACATTATTTTCACTAATATGTTGTTCAAACAGTGGTCCAAAAAATGAACAAAACAACCTGCCATATATTTTATTTATATTATGTTATTTATGAATATTCTGAAATGTGAGACCCTCCCTTCTCATTTTTATTTATAACCCAACATCTAGGTTAGTGACATCATTAGCCAAACCCCTCTTGCTGATCAGTCGGAGTCCGCATGCAAGCTGGATTACTCACTGAAAATCCATCACACATGCCAGGGTTAGATAATTAGGTAAGTCTTGCAGTTTGTCATGTGTGTCATGTATGTAGGTTAATGTGATCCTGAGTTATGAAGCCTAGAAAGTGGCACTTACAGTGGGGAAAATAAGTATTTAGTCAGTCACCAATTGTGCAAGTTCTCCCACTTAAAAAGATGAGAGAGGCCTGTAATTGACATCATAGGTAGACCTCAACTATGAGAGACAAAATGTGAAAAAAAAATTGAGAAAATCATTTTGTCTGACTTTTAAAGAATTTATTTGCAAATAATGGTGGAAAATAAGTATTTGGTCACCTACAAACAAGCAAGATTTCTGGCTGTCACAGACCTGTAACTTCTTTTTTAAGAGGCTCCTCTTTCCCCCACTCATTACCTGTATTAATGGCACCTGTTTGAAGTCGTTAACAGTATAACAGACACCTGCCCACAACCTCAAACAGTCACACTCCAAACTCCACTATGGTGAAGACGAAAGAGCTGTCGGAGGACACCAGAAACCGAATTGTAGACCTGCACCAGGCTGGGAAGACTGAATCTGCAATAGGCAAGCAGCTTGGTGTGAAGAAATCTACTGTGGGAGCAATAATTAGAAAACGGAAGACCTACAAGACCACTACTAATCTCCCTCGATCTGGGGCTCCACGCAAGATCTCAGCCTGTGGGGTCAAAATGATCACAAGAACGGTGAGGAAAAATCCCAGAACCACAAGGGGGGATCTAGTGAATGACCTGCAGAAAGCTGGGACCAACGTTACAAAGGCTACCATCAGCAACACACTACGACGCCAGGGACTCAGATCTTGCAGTGCCAGACGTGTCCCCCTGCTTAAGCCAGTCCATATCCAGGCACGTCTGAAGTTTGCTAGAGAGCATTTGGATGTTCCAGAAGAGTATTGGGAGAATGTCATATAGTCAGATGAAACCAAAGTAGAACTATTTGGTAAAAACACAACTCGTCGTGTTTTGAGGACAGTGAATGCGGAGTTGCATCCAAAGAACACCATACCAACTGTGAAGCATGGGGGTGGCAACATCATGCTTTGGGGCTGTTTCTCTGCAAAGGGACCAGGACGACTGGTCCGTGTACATGAAAGAATGAATGGGGCCATGTATTGTGAGATTTTGGGTGCAAACCTCCTTCCATCAGCAAGGACAATGAAGATGAAACGTGGCTGGGTCTTTCAGCATGACAATGATCCCAAGCACACTGCCAGGGCAACAAAGGAGTGGCTTCGTAAGAAACATTTCAAAGTCCTGGAGTGGTCTAGCCAGTCTCCCGATCTCAACCCCATCGAAAACCTTTGGAGGGAGTTAAAAGTCTGTGTTGCCCGCCGACAGCCCCAAAACATCACTGCTCTAGAGGAGATCTGCATGGAGGAATGGGCCAACATACCAGCAACAGTGTGTGCCAACCTTGTGAAGACTTACATAAAACGTTTGACCTCTGTCATTGCCAACAGAGAATATACAACAAAGTATTGAGAGGAACTTTTGTTATTGACCAAATACTTATTTTCCACCATTATTTGCAAATAAATTCTTTAAAAGTCAGACAAAATGATTTTCTCAATTTTTTTTTCCATAGTTGAGGTCTACCTATGATGTCAATTAACGGCCTCTCTCATCTTTTTAAGTGGGAGAACTTGCACAATTGGTGACTGACTAAATACTTATTTTCCCCACTGTAACTGCCTGAAAGGTTTGGATCTTAGTTTCCAAGTTTTAACCTAGATGAGGACAAGATTTTGCCCACTGTCAACATATGTGGAGTCGCTACACTTCAGGTAATAGTGGTTCCTGTTGTATCTATACTTGCAGTACTGGTCAGCAGTACTCATGTTTGCAGTAGGGGGCGCAGTGCTCTTTATGCTGTGACATAAATGGATAAGAGTGTATCTGTGTTGTCACAGAGAGGCTGCATCTTCATAACTTGATAGCTCTTCATGGCATTCGGTCAGTGGATCTCCCGGCCTTGACTCAAGGTTAATGGAAAATTATAGGCCACTTGTTTATTTATTATCCTCTCGGAGCGCTATGGTTTGTCCTTCACTTTGATGGTTGTTTACATTTAAATCTGTCTATCTCTCTGTCAATCCAAGACAAGAGTCAAACTCTGATTGCTAGAAGTCTGGGTCAGATCATCTCCAAGGTCAGGCGTGTCTGGTAGAGTTTACTTACAATGCAGTGGTTAATACCTACCAAAAGTGCTCCAAGCAAGGGCAACCAGTGATCCAGCAGTACGGTTACGGTTGCCCAAGACTTACTGAAGCAATTTATGGAGGTCCCACCTCATAACTTACAGAAATTCTTAAAGGATCTGCTATTAATATTAGGCTTGGTGCCGTATATCCCTCCCACTCTCGTGACACCTGATTTTGCTTTCAGGGTTGAGAAAACCTGACCTAAAGACACAAAGATGGAGGAATACACCTCCTGAAGCTTATGGGCAGAACTGGGCTAGGGACATGGACCTAGAGAACAGATATGAGGGGTGTGTATGTGTTTGTGAGGGGGCGGGGGGTGGGAGGACAGGGGGTGATGGATGATGGATGATGGAGGTGAAGGGGAGATGAGAGGAGGAGTCAAGTGAAGGTTTAGTCCCTCTGGGAGCTGGAGACAGGACAGTGTCTATGTGTTTGTGTGTGGAGGTGTCGATGTGCTCTGATGGATGACACACAGGGGGGTGGATAGACCATGACAGGAATGGAGAGGGAGAAACAAGCAACGTCACACACTCAGATATGAATGTGTTCGTGTGTGTGTGTCTATCTGTCTGAGACTATGACCGAGAGGGCATTTATGTATAAGAAATGAATGTGTGTGTGTGTGAGTGTGTGTGTGTGTGTGTGTATTTGTGTGTAAAAATCAAAGCGGTACAGAGAGAAAGCAAGAAACAACAGAACTATCATTTTTGAGAGTGTGTGACTGTTTTTTGTCTCCGTAAATCTATGTATTTAGACTACTATGTCTGGGTGTGCATGTGGGGGGCCCTTGTGCGGCGCCTCGACCCCGACAGTGATAAAGTTGCAGCTTTGATTGAGAACAGCTCTCACACCAAGCCTTGAGAAATCAGCATCAGATACAGCACTCTCTCTCTCTCTCACACACACACACACACACACACACACACACACACACACACACACACACACACACACACACACACACACAGCAGAAGTGTTAAAAGTGTTTAAAACACTCTCCGGCTTTATAATCATACCAGCTTGTTTCACACCCTGTTCCAGCTCTGTTTGTGCATTTTCAAAACAGACATCCCACCTCTCCCAGTAGTCATGGGAGTCTCCAAATATTGGTAGTGAGTTCATAATATCATATATATATAAATTGCAGGAATTATGGACTCAGTACCAATATTTGGTTTTATATATATATATATATATATATATATATATATATATATATATATATATATATATATATATATATATATAAATTGAGCAGTGGAGCAGTGGAACTGTGTTCTCTGGAATGATGGTGCTCCACCCAATAGTTTGGGGATGATTTGGAAAGTTGAGCATGAGGTGGTGTGGTGATCATCGCATATGCTATGCATATGCATATGCTATCTCACTAATGCTTTTCTCACTGAATGCAATCAAATCCTCACAGCATTTACATTTACATTTACAACATTTAGCAGATGCCAGATGCCAGAATCCAGAGATTCCTCAAGCTTAGGAATGCTTTGGCACTTTGGAGGAATTGTTTTGAAGCAATGCTCCAAAGTCTAGCAGAAAGTTTTCCTGTACAGCAGAGACAGTTATTTCAGTAAAAGCA
The DNA here is from genome assembly GCA_034509495.1 of Acestrorhynchus altus. Classification (NCBI taxonomy): domain Eukaryota; kingdom Metazoa; phylum Chordata; class Actinopteri; order Characiformes; family Acestrorhynchidae; genus Acestrorhynchus; species Acestrorhynchus altus. Next base: position 6,804,092 of record CM067502.1, on the reverse strand, counting down.
AGATAATCTACACAATATACACCCACTCTATATATATATACGTATATACAGGGTGTTTGGGGGTATGTCGCTGTGAGATGTCTGTCAGTGCATTCCAGTAGAGAGGTGTTTCAAGTTTTAAAAACTGAAAGCAGAAAAGCAGTTCTTGTCAGATAGTAATGGGGATGGGGTTGGGGAGAGGTTGAGGGCAGTCTCCTAAGCCACATTGCTGCCTGTCATCAGAGAGTCTGATGCATTTCTGTCATTTAACGAGGCCACCAGCTGCCTACATTGACAGGATAGGCTGTCTGACTGATGTGCAAAATAACCAACCACAGGCAGCTGTTTTAGTCTGTAGGTGATTTCTGCTGGATGCAAATGCACCTGCAAGGATTCCTTGTTTAAAAGCTGCCAACCGTTTAGATTATACCACATTCATCAAACTAAATGGCTAGGGATCATACACTACACCATTTCATAGTCATAGCAGACATGCTATGCTGGTATGAAGGGTGGTCAAGAGGCCAGAAATCGTGTCAGCGCCTCTCACACACCACTCCATTCTCTTTCCAACTGTCCACACGGACTGATGAAAAAAATCTGCAGAATAGAGGCCGCCAGCACAGACTCGAACAGACTGACAATAAAAAATATTTGAAAAATCTTGTAGTGTAATGTAAAGAATGCTTTAGTGTTTGGATTGCTCCAACTTTAAAGGACACAATACTGATGTCCTCTGCACTATAGAAACAAATATTCCGGACTTTCCATTACATAAGTGTTTGTATGCATCCAAACTCTGGAATGCTTTCGCTTCCTCTCTGGTGTAAACACACTCTGGGAAACTACAAACTATTCAGTTGGCATTTTGACAAGTGGGTATTTAAAATAGTGCAACCAGAAGTGCTATAGGACCAAACATGCATAGTTGTTTTGTATTTGTTTAGCTCATTAAAAGGTCTGTAGAGGAAAACAAGAAGGGAGGGGCTGTTTGCCCTCTTTCTTTGCTCACACAGTATTCAAATTTCAGAACACAATCCTGGGAAGGGATAATACTGATGCATACATAAACAGCAAAAATACAGCGTGATCGCTGTTGGTGCAAACCTCCAGCAAAGCTGAAAGTGCACCAGTGTCTGACCAGTAAGTCACGGAGGGGGTTAGATGTGTTGCCCAGGAAAGCAGTCAGTTTGTTGGCTGTTCTCTTTTCCTCCACAGCCTCAAAACTCTCCAGTGAGCGTCCAAGAACAGAACCAACTGTCTTGATCAGTTTGTTGATCTTGTTGTCGTCTTCACCTTTGATGCAGCCTCCTTAGCAGACTGCTGTGAATAAGACAGCACCCGCAGCAACAGACTGGTAGACACTTTGAAGGACTTGAGCTTCTTCTGAAAGTAGTATTTCTTGTACATAACCTTCCACTCCAATTTGTTGTCCAGCAGGACACCCAGATATGTGTAAATGTCAACCAGCTGTACATTCTGATCCACAATGGTAACAGGCCTGATTGTGGTCTTCTTCTTTCTGAAGTCCACCTCCATCTCCTTGGTCTTGGAGACATTAAGGAGCAGATTGTTCTTCACACACCACTCCACAAAGCTGCTCACAAGGTGTCCTTCTTGCCCATCCTTGCACTCAATCACAGGAGACTCATCTGAAGGTGGCAGAGGTCTGCCCTGTACTCTGTGGTCTACAGGGTGAAGAGGAAAGGGGAGAGTACAGTTCCCTGCGGTGCTCCAGTGCTACAGACCAGAAGGTCAGACCAGCTGGTACCCATCTGCAGAAATTGGGGCCTATGAGACAGGTAGTCCAGGCCCCAGGCAATCATGGACTTATCCACATGCATTTTATCCATCTCCTCCCCAAGTATGAGATGTTGGATAGTATTAAATGCACTCAAAGTCTCATAAGTCAAAGAATGTGACTGTTACTGTGGTGTTGTTCTGGTCCAGATGGGATAGAGTGGGGTAGATTAAAGCATAATCCACACCAACATGCTGTTGATAAGCAAACTGGAAGGGTCCAGAAAAGGGCTGCATCAACGTCTGAGATGTAGCACCAGTATTTCCAGGACAATAACGACAACTGGTCTGAACAGGAACCATGCAGGATGCTTTTCACAGAGTAGGCACTTGCTTTTGCTTCAGACCAGTGACACTAAAGAATCCACAGACCTTCAATACTCTTCAGCCGATTCCATCTTGTCTGGTTGGCTTGCACAGGTTTAGTTTTTCCAGCTGTCTCTCTAGATGTCACCTCTAGTGGGGGATGAGGGTCTTTGGATAATGGCTGTGAGGGGGGTGTGAATAGGAATGTGGAGACAGCATAGGTGGTGAGGGTGGAGAGGGAGAAAAGGTTACAGCAATTGGAGGTGGGTTGTGACGTGCTGAACCTGTTTTAAAACACATTCAGCTTGTTGGTTAGCACTGATGCCAGCATTTTAACTCATGCCAGCCCATACTTGCCACAGTAACATATGCTGGATGGCACCACCTGTTGTTTACAAACAGCGCTATCCCTCCGCCTCTCTGTTTATTGGTGCGTTTGGCTTCCCTGTCTCCTCACGACAATCAAGATGATTGAATCATGAATATCCAGACAAAGCCAAGTTTTTAAAAAGCACAGCAGACTGGCCTCGCAGTACTCCCTCTGGAACTCGATCAGCGAGCTCAGCTCGTCCATCTTGTTGACCAGAGATCTGACGTTTCCCATGATTATGGAGGGAATGAAGGTTTTGTAGCATCTTCTCTTAGCTTTGGTTTTGACTCCAGCTCTGCATCCTCTGAATGGTCTCTGGAGTTCTTCAAGAATGGGAATAGCAGAGACAGAGTTTGGAGCAGATTTCCGGAGCTCCAGGAGCTTGAGGCATGAGTAAGTGCAGTGAGCAGCACTGCCACCTTCTTTGTTCTCTATTCAAAAAGTACTAATAGCTAAAAAAAATAGCTATAGGAAATAGTTATACATACAAGAAAAGAAAAACCTTACAAAGTTATAATTCCTAAAATAGGTTGAAAAAAGCCTTCCCGGGATGAGCCTCTGTAATCGTCAGCCACTTACCACAGCGCCCGAAGAGGAATGCTTTTAATTATCATTACAAATAATTCAGAATTCTTATTGTATTTTCAGCCCAAACACATTTTGGATGATCATTTTCCAACAGGATTTCTGAGATATAAAGACAAATTATATTGTATTTTTTATTATTAAAACATAGTCAAATCCATACAAATTTCTAAATTCATTTAATTTTTACATCTCAAAAGAAGACTAATTTCAGTGCCCTAGGATTTCCAGAAAATAACAGTATCTGTTAAGTGAGACTGGTCTTATTTCCTTTCTGTTCCTTGTATGTCCTTCTTTGGTCTGTTGTGATTTCTGTCTTGTCTCCACCTTAGCTCAGCCCTGTCTTCAGTGTCTTCCTCCTCTGCCTCCTTTGTAGCCCTGCCCTCTAGTTATCTTCTCCAGGTGTCTGTAGTCTCTGTCTGTGTATAAGTAGCCCTTTGTTTCAATGTCACTTTGTCTGACGTTGTGTTTTGATGTTCGCTTTGTCTTTTGCAGAACCGTCACATTTGGAGCCTTTGTCTCAGCTTCGATGGTCTGTTTCTTTTGTTTTGTCTGATTTCTTGTTTTGTAACCTTTTGTTGGTAAATCTTGTTAATCCGTACCTGCAATTACATCCACCTCCAGCTCTCCCCCAATGTGCCACCTTTCAATGCTTTTTGGTTTGTTGAATAAAAGACAAACTATGAACATATCCCACATTCAGGGTTCTAAAGGTTAAGTAGCGGTTCTGCCTCTCCTGTTTACATACAGTACATGGGGAAATACATGATTACATACAAAGACATATTGTCTCTGTTAAGTCAAAAAACCTTGCTTCTCTGAAATAGCAGCTTTACATGACAATGAAAAAAATGGCCTCGTGTCCTGACATCATACCAAAGCGATCTTTTGTAATTGTTTGTTTGTCTATGTTTTTTTTTTTGCATCCTGCAATTTTATCGAGTCCTGATTGATTCAACTGTTCTGACTAAAAGCACGCTGGGAAGCCTCAGGGGGCTGTAGGCAGCAGGCCATCACCACACAATGTAAATCAACATCAGGGTGCGTGTTCCACTGCCTCGGTGACACCCCTGACCACACGGCACTGAATCTTTCACAGTTGCACACTGTGCCCACTCTATTTTCAGAAGCATTCAAACACACTCGCTATCAGACTTCATACAGAGAGCATCTTCACCCAACTTATCACAAAATGACATGGGTAGTACCGAAAAACATGATCTTACCAAGTGCATGTGTCAGAAATAGAAAATATGGCGAATTTTGCCCTTTCTTAATAAAACATTAAATATTCAACCTGATGTCTTATTTTCTATATTCACTCACATAGAAACAGGTTTCAAGGCCTGCCTTTAACCATGTGAGCACTGATTTAATGTTTATTTGGGTTTATTCTAATGTTATATATAGTTCTAAAGGTAGACACTCTCACTGACCACTGACCTTATGTTTATCTGAGTTATTTCTAATGTCATGTAGAGTTAATTACAGGTAGACACACTCACTGACCAATGACTTTGTATTTATTTGGCTTAATATTAATGTTATATGTAGTTTTACAGGTAGACACTCTCACTGACCACTGACCTTATGTCATTTGTAAACAAAAGTAAAGGTGAGTCTTTCAATCCTAAAAACAGTAAACCATCTGCTGGGTGGTGGTGACACCATGCTCACAGTCTGTTTTGCTGGCAGTGGAATTGCTACATTGGACAGAGATGGGGGAATAGGGCTTTCTTAGAATTATTCAACATAACCTCAAACTATCAGCTAGATGCTTGAATGCTGGCCACAGCTGGGTGTTATAAGATGACAGTGACCCCAAATGCACATCAAAAGTGTAGCGAAATGGATAAAGCAGGCTAAAACTAAGCTGTAGGAATGGGTTTTCTCAGTCCAGAAGACCAGGATTCTACCAGAAGCCCACCAAATGGGTCAGATCGAGGTGAAACGTACTAAGGGACATTTAAACAAATATAAATTGTGCTGTATATATATTTTGATGCAATGTTAATGTCAGAAAAAGAAACTGAGCTGAGTGAAAGCCCAATGACATCAAGTCCATGTTCAGTGTATAAGAACTTTCATCCACAACTGGAGATGTTTTTTTTTTTCACCTATACTGTTTTTGCCTGCCAGTATGGTTTTCTTGCAGTCTGTAGGTTTAGGAGTTACAGCAAAGCAATCACTGGCTGCTTATTTATGAAGTATAACAGGAACTCATAGCATCCCAAGTCACTTGCTCTCTGCTGCTGGGGCACCCAAACACGCCTTTCAGTGGGTGTTTTGCCATTAACCCTTTGCCATAAGTAAAACCTTCCTATGTTGGACCCTGTACCACTATTCACCAGGTATTTCGTAATGAAACACCTTATTGGATTGCGGAAAAAAATGTTATTAAAAAGTGGGAAAAAAGCTAGGGCAGGAGTCCAAAGGTCTGCAGAGAAAAATAATTTGTTCACACATTCGTGTCGTCTGTAGGCCACAGGCTGTGCATCTGCCGGAACAGATTCACAGTCTCCCATTTATTGGTTGAATGAAAGGGGCTGATAAGCTACGGTATACCGTGGCCCACCTCAGCACAAAAGCTCACGGCACTGTGCTAACCAGCAGAGTGTGCTAAACTCCAGCGGTGCTTTTGTGAGTCGTTTGTGCACCAGCGTCGTCACACTGATGTGGGTCTTTATGAAGGTACTGCATTAATATGCATCTGCAGTAGGAGTGTATGGAGTGGTGGATTCAAACTGGAACATGAGCGCGGAAAGGAAGGTGGGATGTTCGAGTGTTTCTGAACCGAGTTTTGTTCAGACACTTGTGACAGATGTGTGGGAAAAAACGAGGATATTTCTGAATCAAATTTGAGTCCCTATAGACATGAGTGTCTTTAGAGTGGGTATGTTCCAATTCAACTGTTAAGCTTGACCAGACCTTATGGATATCTGATATATGATGGTGAGGGGTGGTCTTAAATCCTAAGAACACTGAACGAGCTGTTAAGCTTGGTGGTGGTAGTATACAGAGAGTACAGTCCTGGCTGTGGAATTGCTACACTGGATGAAGTGATGGGAATAGAACTTTCTCTGAATCATTCAGCATGATCTCAATCTATCAGCTAGTGTTTGAATGTCAGCCCCAACTGGGTGTTTGTACTGGACAGTGACCCTGAATACACATCAAAATGGTAGTGAAACGGATACAGTGGGTTGAAATTAAGCTGTTGCAATGGGTTTTCTCCAGAAGACCAGAATTCAGTATGCATGGCAAACTAACTAACTAGGGGGAAACTGTTTTTGACTTTATTTGAATATCTCAGATTAGTTTTGAATAATAATCTATTACTTTGCTGAGCACAAGTTTCAGGGAGAGCTTTTAGCATCAATAATGACAAAGCCTGAAAGCAGATGTTTTAACGGAGAAAGAAAAATGAACGCTGCTCCGGCACAACTCGCTGTTCAAACAATAATAATACCTTTATATTCAGCTTCAGCTATTTGTAACAGATAAATGGATGGATTTAGCATGGTAGGAAAGGTCATGTGTTGAATTTATGGTGCACAGGAGCAGCTGTGTGTATGTGTGTGTGTGTGTGTTTAACATAAATAAAATGTACTTTCTGAACAGTGGCGACACCCTATTTACATAGTTATATGTAAATAAATATGTCCCTAGGCTCTGGAAAAAGGGTGAATTATGAAAGGCCAATCTTTGTTAAATTATTAATCTGCATTAAATAATCCATGGTAGTTTCCAGATTAATTGCATGCATTAACACATTAATGTTGGCATATATATATATATATATATATATATATATATATATATATATATATATATATAGAGAGAGAGAGAGAGAGAGAGAGAGAGAGAGAGAGAGTTTAGGCATCCTGTATACATTTATTACCTATATTAGTAAAACACTAACACTAGAATAAACACAAATGAGTCATATAGTCATATATAGATATATTACACACATATATGTTGATTTGTGGCTGAAACATATTTGCAGTCTATATAGTCAGAAATCTATACAGACAGTTGTGAAAGCGTGCACTTGGGTGAACAGGTCAATCATACGATTTGTCTGCGTGCTGTCCAGACCATGAAGGTTTGTCCAGATCTTCTGCTCACCTGCACCATACACTGCTCTTTGAATTCCCTGTGGGAGAGAGACTGTGTCCGCTGGCAGACCACCACCCTCTCTCAAATCTCCATCAATCTGCCTCCTTCCCAATGAGATTAGAGCCCAACTTTGATCTCTCGCCTCCTGAGGTTTCAGAACCACTTTGATGTGTTCCCTCCTTGTTAACGACAGAGGCGATGGTAGATGACAGCATCCCTTCTGGGTGAGAGAGAGAGAGAGAGAGAGAGAGAGAGAGATTGAGCAGAGGTGGGGGTGATGTTGAGGGGGGGCGGTTGGCAGAGGAGCAGACATGGATGAGAAATGCTCTCCAGAGTGATATAAAGCAGGCCAGCGGGATAGGACATCAGGACAGATTGATAGGTGCTCCTCTTTGCTCTCTTTGTGCCCCTCCACACCACCCCAAAACACCCCCCCCACCCTTCACCGTTACCTCTCCAACCCCAGGCGTTTCTCTGCAGCCCTGTCCGACCGCTGAGGTATTTTCATGGGCTTTTTGTGGAGATGAGAGATGGCTCCTCTCATTTATTTCATCTTCTATAGGAGATGTTTTAAGTGCTCCTCTGGGGCAAAAGAAGCAGCGAATTCTATCTCCTTTGCCTCTCCTATCTTCCAGGCCTCTGTGATGCCTGCCTCGGATCTTTCTTATGGGTGACTATCACCAGTTTATTATGCTATCTGTATCTGTTGCCACACAAAGTCATAGAACATTTTGTTTGCCCGTTCTTCAGGCTCAAATTACAGCTGCTCATTTGTTTCAAACCTTAGAACTGTTAAAATTACCTGCCGTTATATATGAATTATGAGAGAAGTGCAGATTAAGCTCAGAGTTACACATCAGAGTCACCTACAGACATGATACACATATCACTGTGTGATGAATTATCAGTGAGTAATCTTGGAAAACAAATAAATTTCATGAGTTTCCAACTGAATTAAATCCCAGTTTAAATGGCAAAGCAGAAATCCAGCGCATGTCAAGGTTCAAATCGAATTACTGTTATGTGCATGTGTATATGCTCAGCATGCATGCAGACTCTGACTGATCAGTGAGAGGGGCAGAGCTGATAATGTCTCTGACCCAAATATTGGGTTCTAAAGGAAAATGAGAAATAAGTATTTAAAATAAAATGAAATAATTCAAATTTCCTGAGAAGCAGTAATACTAATGTACACATACATGATAAAAATAATAAATGTTTTACTTGAACTACTGTAAAGTAGACTTACTGTAAATAACATATTATAACTACTTGCCAATCTAATTCATGACAATTCTTACATTTTCAGCTCAAAAACCAATAGGATTTCTGAGATGTATAAAGTGTTTTTCAAGCAAAAAGAAAACACAGAAAATTCTAGGTGCATTTGTTATATCAAAATATGGTAAAATTCATTAAAAAATATTTAACAATTTTCTCAAATGGAGAAAAAAAAAAATTCTAAAGAATTAATAAATTTCTATCCTAATGTTACCTGACCCATCTCCCAACTACCTCGCTGTCCTCTGAGATGCTGTCCTCTTTGGAATCCTCACACTGGCTCACTTACGCCACATTACAGAATGAATTTATGTCGTCTTATTGTATTGCTGCTCCATGTTGCACCTTGGTCCCGGAGGAACGCAATTTCATTGCACTGTGTACCTGTACTCGGTTGTAATGACAATACAAAGCCTTGACTTGACTTGAATTGCCAGCTTATAATTGTATAACTTGCATAGACTTTTGTATTAATACTGCACTTGTATTCTATACTCACATTCTCTCATAACTCATACTGCTCACACTTTAGCTATAGTTCTTAATTATTACTTATTTTACTCCTTTTGTCATAATTTCTTTGGTCTTTTTGAGTTTTATGTCTGTGCTTCTTGGTGCAGACCAGAGGAGGATGGATTCCTCTTTTGAGTCTTGGTTCCTCCCAAGGTTTCTCCATCTCAGTCAGAGGGAGATTTTTCTTGATACTCTCGTCCACTGGCTTGCTAAAAAAGAGGATCTGGGTTTGGATGTATTTCGACATATATGACTTCTGGCCAAATAAAATATAAACCCTTAAAAGATGTGAAACTTTAGAAATGTTAATTTTACCAACATGGACTGTTTCTGGTCCACTTGAGTCTAAAGGGGTTCAAGACCATGAGAGTGAGAGCAATTTAAGGTTGTGACAATTAGAGTCCTTTTAAAGGCAAAAGGCTATAATTATTATATTATTTTTATTTACAAAAATTCTCATGATCCCAAAGGTAGTTGGCCAGCCATGACATGTTTGGAGTCTGATATTTGTTTCTTTACATTTGGATTGGAGCTACTTTGATAAGGTAGCCTTTAATGTAATGTATAAAACAGAAACCAATGACAGTTTCCCAACTGCACCCAGATGCTGTTTTACACACCTATTTACAAACCTATAATTTGATGTTAAACTGGCTCTTCAGTAATTTGAGCTCTGCTCCGATTCATGGAATATCAGAGGGGCTTTGCAATGACCCACAAAGAAGCATAGCTTAGCATAATGGCAGGTAATTTTATCATTTCTAAGGTTTGATGCAAATGAGCAAATTGGCCCATTTTCCAGCTTTGTTTTGTACTGAGACCTCATAATTCAACTGTGCCAAGGAAAATGCAGCTTTCCATTCTAGGGCATCCTAATGCAGGAGTAGTTCATTATGTAATTGGTTAAGTAATTAATTGTAAAATTGTTCATTAAATAATTACATTTACACAGTATAACAAAACAACAACAACAACTGCTAAGATCTATGGGCTAAATCACTAAAATGCCATGCGGGACATTTGGACGTCTGGCTGTTGACAGCTTCATGGCTGGTCTTTGATAAATGGTAAATGGTGTCAGATAAAACTGGTTTATATTGCATCATCATCAAAGCAGCATCAAAACAGGTGCAATTTTGTCATTTTAAAAATGATTTATGGGGCATAGTTCATACCAAAGGGCATGACTGCTCGCTCATAGAGGTTTGGCTATGGACTAACAGAGTGAACCGAGCAGATACACAGCTGCAAACCAGTACCAGTATGCAGATGTACAGTGGTGCTAGCCAAAATGGCCTGCTGGAGATCTGTGGTCTTCTCAAACATCTCTTCAATGCCCTGAAAATGCTCTGTGCGTAGCTTGAATCCTTTAACAAACAATCCTGAAATCTGCCTTGTTCTCTAACATCTGTCTGTTTTTATCCAACTGACTACTTCCACTGTGTTCGCCCTGCTCATGATTAATGTGTTTTTCTGATATGTTTAATGGCATTGTTTCATCAAGGGAGTTTTTGTGGGTATTAGTGAAACCATTCATTCTATCACTTTATGTGGTGTAGAGCATGCCTAATGAGGTATTTTGCCTATAGAGAGTTGGGAAATTCAAATGTGGATCCACATTGTAAAACAATCTTGAGGAGAATGTGGGACAGTGATGCCTGACTGTAGCAGCTTTCATTCTTTACATGTGACACACCTTATCGCACATAAGTCTGAGAAGAACGGTGACATTTTCGAAGCCATTCAACTAAAGAATAGATACGTTGGGAAACTCACTGAAGCCAAAGATTTGACAAGCTCTATTTGGTTTAAGGCAAGCCGAAAAACAAAGGTGAAGCGGATGAGAGATCGGGCCGAGGAATCTTATTTCGGTGATGAAATGTCAAAGAGAGAGAGACTAACTTCTGGACGTTATGGAGGGTCCTGGAAGATCTGGGCTACAGAAACTGAAAGGAGCAAGTAGTTCCATTTCAGAGATTGATGGGGAAATTATATGTGACAAAACAGCAGTGGGCTGATAGTGTAGGCACATTCTTCACAAAGGCTTTGGTTAAACTGGCCTGCCTGTTGGAGTTTTTCGGGGAAACTCAGGATAGTCCTGGAGCTTTTTGATATGGATATTTGTATTTGGTTGTATAAAAGGCTTTCAGAGTTACATTTGTCTTGGTTAGAAAATTTCTCTTGCACCTCTGAGTGATCTCCCATCTGCCTGGTTTGCTTTCCTTTGTTAGCCCACTTAGACTAAATCCTCTGTTTTGGCAGCGTCTGGTAGAGGCTGTAAACAACTCCTCTTGGTGTTCTATGAGCGCTGCCAGTTTAGTGAATATGTCACCAAATTTGGCAGCCTTTGATACTGGCTGTGACTTTCATTGTTTTGTGAGAAAGAGAAGTTATGTACTTTTAAACACATTTTGCAAAACCAAATGGTCCTTACTTACACTGAGCAAATCACCAAAACTATTATTATTCTAAACCAAGCTTTTCTAATAAACAAGTCAACCATGCTCCTCAATCAACCAGTCAACTAGGCTTTCATAAACTTCTTCTTCTTCTTTCAGCTGCTCACTTTAGGAGTCACCACAGCGGATCATCTGCCTCCATCTTGCCCTATCCCCTGCCTCCTCTACTGTTACACCAACCATCCATAAACCTTCTCTGAGGTCTTCCTCTTCTCCTTCTGCATGGCAGCTCCATCTCCAACATTCTTTGTCCAACATACCCACTATTCCTCCTCAGCACATGTTCAAACCATCTCAACCTGGCCTCTCTGGCTTTTTTTTTCCAAACTGCTCCACCTTCACTGTCCCTCTGATTTGCTCATTTCTAATCCTGTCCATCCTTGTCACTCCCCAAAACAATCCCAGCATCTTCATCTCTACCACCTCTAGCTCAGTACTAGGCTTTCATAATAAACCAGTCCATTCAACTCTCCCAATCAACCAGTCAACCAGGATTTTCTAATATACCAGTCAACCAAACTTTCACGATCAACCAATTAACTAACTCAAACAGGAGAATAAGCCCACCAATAATATGCTTGCAGACCTTATAGGTGAGTAACTTTAGTAGTCTATATCATGTCATTTTTGCAAAATGCACTAAAGCTATTGTCACTGGGTGTTTTCAATGTAATAAGGTGTCTGGAACAGCCTGTAGACAGATGTTCCAGTGAAATATGAGATTTCATTTCTTTCATTATTAGAGAAAAATGCTTCTAATCCAAGTTGTTGCAAATGGAAAGGCTATAAGATGTACTAAAATGAAGCTATACAACCAATCTGCCATAACACTTGGTCAAACCATCTTCAAATCAGCAGGTCTTGTGAAGCATTCTTGATTTGCAATGGTCAGAACCTACCAAAGGTGCTACAAAGAAAGACAACCTGGTCATTGATGCCATCCATTGGGGCTGTGCAATAACTGAGATGATCTGCCTTTCACTGCATTCATCAATGGTCAGGACCCCACAGGACCACAACAAAGCAGGTATTTTGACATGATGTTGGTGTATTAGTGTGTTGTAGTGCTGCTGGAGGGTTTAAACACTGTGTCCACTCACTGTCCACTCTATTAGACACTCCTACCTAGACTTCACCACCTTTAGAACCTCGAGTTCACATGTTTCTGAACAGTTTGTGTTGGCCATCCTCTAATACTTCATCAGTGTTGGTCGGTGGACTATTCTCAGTCCAGCAGTGACACTGAGGGATTTAAACACTCCAGCAGCACATATTCTAACACACCATCACATCAGTGTCACTTCTGTGTTGAGAATAACCCACCAATTGCATAATACCTTGAAGAACATGGTGAAAAGAAGCTAAAAAGCATGCAGAAACAGATGGATTATAGTCTGTAGTCATAGAACTATAACACTGTCATGATGTTATGACTGATTGGTGTATATGTTACTGTTATATTCAACCCTCCTAACTGCCCTACAGTCCTGTTTGATTTTTTGCATCAGTCGATACTTTTGCAGGTGCTTCCTTAGACATTTTGTTGGAGGGATAGCAGAAATAAAAAGCACTATTAAATAATCAAAGGTAAGTGAGATCTTTAGCACAGGTGAGCTGCCAGGAATGTAACCTCAGATGGTTTTCACTCTTTATGTGCGACTCTGTTCTTTCAGTTTGTCCACAATGTCACGATCATGCTCTCAGAGCCCATCAGCACTCCTACAGAGACAAAGAGATGAGCTCTAAGCACAAGCTCTTACTCCATCCCCCTAGCTGCAGATGAGAGTATTAATAGGTTGCTGGCTTGGTTAGAAGAGCCTCTTCAGACGAATCAATGGAGCACTCGAAGGGGCCGCTATGCAAGTGGACTTAATGGCCAATCCCTTATCGTCTGACTTGAAAGGCCTAGACTTCTGATGCAAAAACCCTGCAGGCCTATTTGAGCCCATCTAGTCTATGCATCCATTGTTTTCTGGAAAAAGACATGTCATTCATTCAAGACATTTCAACAAGGAAAGGATGCCTTGTCCTTCTGCTTTTGGGTGAAACAAATGACGAGATTCCGATGACAAGAACTGGAGCGCGACAGTTGAAATGGAATAAAACTCAAACTTGGACTAATGGGATAAAAACAAACATTTCCAAGGGCATAAATATCTGAGAAAGGGGGGACATTCCATTTCGGGAACGCTGCTGCTAATGGACTTTGCTTTTAGACGCCCCATCGGAATGCAGGTTCGTCTTTTGCGGACACAGGGGAGACTCCACACTCACGTATGTCTCCTAAGTAGTCTGTGATCTGTACTCATCTTCTTTTTTTTTCCCCTCCCGTCCATTGAATTATGGATATGGGCATCAGCTATGCTGGAGCCGGAGTGACCTCAAAGCCTGTGGCCTCTCTGGGGTTGTTTTGCCGACCAGGCCCAAGAGCCGGAAATCACATTCTACAGGCGAGGCTGGAGAACATGAATTATTCTGATCGTTTTTTGGGGAGGGGGAATGGGGGCACGGCAGTGGTGGTGGGGAGAATAAATGTAGCGGGTAAAATGAAAAGCGAGAGCAAGATACACCAGAACTTGCCGATCTTTCATTTTTTCTGAATTCTGAGTAAACACGAAGTCATAGACTCGGTGTATTAGAAAATCCAGTCATGGCGTTCACATTCTCAGTGATAATCCGCTGGATGTGATGACAGCAATGCTGCTTGAAGTGTTCTGCGGTGCTGGGGCAAGTGCGTGAAGAGAAGACGGAGCAGAGGAGTTCAGAGAGAAAAAGTATTGATTGGTGCCTCTGTTGAGATGAACAGAATGAGAATATGACCTGTGGTGAGAGACGTTTTTGCGACCAAAATAAATGTTCCTCTTGACCCTTTCATCTCAGGGTAAGAGCCTGGCCCTTCCCATCTATCTGAGGACCATGTTAACACTTCCAATGTCCGTTGTTTGGGAGAAAGCTTTCATGTCTGGTCACGAAAAAAGCTGTGTTTGCTTAATGAAGCCGAAAAGGTTCAAGAGTTCAAATAAAAGCCTGCATGAAGGGGCCATCGATTTGAACCGTTTCTGACTCGTGCCTGGGCCCGTTAACAAAAGGCCGAAGCTGGAATCCAGTGGGAGATCGCTACATGAGGCATCAAACAGCCAACAATATCACCAGCTTCTTTCTTTGGAAGTGAAGTTTTCTGGCCTTATGTGACCTCACACCTCCTCAGGTAGAACCTCCCGTGGTTGCTGTTGTGATAAGAAGACTACATTGTAGGCCTCAGAACACAAGGGGACACAGGGGGAATACTAAGCGGTGGTGAAAATGCTTCATAGTTGGTTAAACCACAGAAATGGAATAACTGGTTTATATCCTGCAAGTGCTTTTAATATCAGGGCTTGTCATGTGCACTGGTTTGTGGAACAGATTTACAAAATAGTTACAAAAACACTTATAGAATAATAGAATAATCTCTGGTTGCAAACATGCTACACATCTGTGGGACTGTGTAATAACACCCCCTAACTACACTCGAAAAGGCCACTTCTTTAGTAAAAGCATAAAGAAAGTTTTATAAAGAACCATAAATGCTCCAAGAACCATCTAAAAGACCATTTTCAGGTGTAGTATAACAATGTATAGTAAAATCAGTGGATGCATGGTCTGCCTTACCCATATCTGATCTACACTATGTCTACAGAGTCATTTGTATTACCTGTCAGGCAAAAGTCACACAGACTGGCATATATAGACAGGTTTCCCATTTACAAGTATTACAGGGTGAGTGCACAGCTGGGGGCAAATGTGGTAAAATAGCCAGTCACAAGAATATATCATTAATTAATTACTGTAATCAATGTAAATCTCACACTGGTTTTTAAAGCTCTGTTGACTCAATAATAAAGTATAATTTCAGAACTGGATTGGTTTGTATTTCAATGAATATTAATGTAACATTATGTAAAACATTAGCTAACAATCGTTGAGCTTGCGTGCAAAATCACAACCAGTTCTGAAGGTTGTTCTTCCTCTGAGGCACAACTAAAGCAGGTGGTTCAAGTAACCATAATAAAATAAGAATAATACATATAATAACCAGTATGCAGAGCTTTATACGTGCGTATCTATTCCTCAGAGCTGAATGTGGATGAAAGCTATTTGCCTTGTGAAAGTGTTCACCCCCTTGGCATTTTTCATAGTTTGCTACCTCGCAACCTGGAATTGATGCAAACTTGACCGTTTGCATAATGTCATTTACAGAACATGTCAACATTTCTTTTTGTTTTTATTGTGAAGCAAACAACAAATAGGACAAAATAACAGAAAACTCCAGTGTGCATAAATATTTAACCCCTAAAGTCAGTACTTTGTAGAGCCCCTTTTTGCGGCAATTGCAGCTGCAAGATCTTGTCACATCTTGCCACTGGGATTTTTGCCCGTTCCTCAAGGCAAAACATCTCCAGCTTCAGTTTCAAGTTAGATGGTTTACACTGGTGAACAGAAAACCACAGTCTGACCACAGATTCTCAATTGGATTAAGGTCTGGGATTTAACTGGGCCATTCCGATACATTTACACATTTCCCCTGAAACCATTCAAGTGTTGCTTTAGCAGTATGTTTGGGTCAATGTCCTGTTGGAAAGTGAACCTCCATTCCAGTATCAAATCACTGAAAGACTGAAACAGGTTTTGCTAAAGAATATCCATGTATTTAGTACCATGTATCTAGTCCTTGACTTGGACCAGTTTCCCCGTCTCTGCTGCTGAAAAACATCCCCACAGCATGATACTGCCACCACCATGTTTCACTGGGGTGTTCTTGTGGTGATGAGATGCATTGGTTTTGCACCAGTATTAGCCTTTTCCTAGGTGGCTGAAAAGTAAAATTTTGGTCTCATCTGAGAAGAGCACCTCCCTCCATGCATTTAGGGAGTCTCTCACATACCTTTAGGCAAACTCAAAATGAGCCTTTTTCTGGCCACTCTTCCAGAAAGTCCAGCTCTATCAACTGTATGGCTTATTGTGGTTGCATGGACAGATACTCCAGCTCTGCTTGGGAACTCTGCAGCTCCTTCAGAGTTACCTTTGGTCTCTGTGCTGCCTCTCTGATTAATGCCCTCATTGCCTGGTCTGAGAGAAGTGGTGGGAGGCTTGTTGTGGTACTATGTTCTTTTTATTTGATGATAATGGAGTTGATGGTGCTCCAGGGTATCATCAGAGACTTGGATATTTACAACCCAACCCTGACTTGTACTTCTCAACAACTCTGTCCCTGACGTGTTTGGAGATCTCCATGGTCTTCATGGTCTTGTTAGTGGTGTCTCTTGTGTAATGGTCTTGCAGCCTCTGGGGCCTTTCAGAAAAGAAGCACATATACTGACAGATCATCAGACGCCTGAAGGTCACATGCAAGTTTGGTTGCACCAGATCTATTTATGGGGTTAATAGCACAGGGATGAATGCATCTGCACATGCCAGTTTTCTTTTCTTTTCTTTCCCTTCATTTCACAGTCCATTTCACCTCACTTTATGTGTAGATTATTTTGTGCAGATGCATCACATTCAATTCAGATAAAAAATTCAGCATGTAATGTTGCAAAATATGTAAAAAAAAAATTAGGGGGCTGAATACTTTCACAAGGTACTGTAGATAAGGTTTTGCCTGCCTATTCACAGATTTCTAGTGATGGCCCTGTGCTTAAGTATCATGATTGAACTGATTTTGGTCGGTTCATCTCGGAGGTCAGAGATTTAAAGCTCTACTGTGAATCCCCATTACTACGGTTCCATGTGAAGAGAGAGTGTTATTATTATATATGCTTTGCAGTTCCAGGTTGGTTAATCCACATATGATGAGCACCTTCTATAAAGGGGAAATCAGTATTAAAGGGAAATGTTAATATTTCATGAAAAACCCACAGGAGTGCTGTTTTTTTTATGTCCATCACTGCAGACTTGCTGTGGCTGCTGAAAAAATAGGAAAAGAAAAAAAAAAAACAATTGTGGGAAAAATACAGTGGAAATGGAAATGTAGATAAAAGCCATTGAAATGAGAGGTGTGCAAAATTAAGAGATAAAACGTTCCGGCCCAGTAACAATGCAGGAAAAGCATAGTAGTCCACATTAATTAGAGTAATCCATCAAATGTGTTCACCGTGACGCTGCCTAATGATTGCTTTGAGAAGTTTTAATGAGCACTAAGCACACTCACTCAACTTTGTTCGCTAAAACAAATGTCGCCATATCACTACACACGACAAGCTCTTGAGCATATTTTCAGCCCCAGCCAAATGTCCTTTATGCTACCAAATAAATAGTCTCTTGCTTGTTAAATGAGTCAGAACTACGACAAATAAGCACAAATGAGCGCAGTCATTCAGTGGCTGAGTGGAAAATAGGACGTGACAAAACGTGTTCAGGGTGGCATCGGGGACCCAGTCTGAAAATGGGAAAAAAAAAAAAATCATACAGGACAATTTCTCTTTTCTAAATTTGCAGCTCAGTGGATCTTGGTGGAGGAGTCGTCAATCCAATCGCATTTCTGTTTCTACTAATAATGGTGGACCCTTGGCTGTCAGTGGTGACATGACGGCGTGTGAAAAGGAGAAAAGGAAATCGAAGCGCCAGACGAGGTAGATGGCTGCTCATCGCCTCCTTGTACGACATTCCCGTCGCGGATTAAGGCTTAAAGAGACAGCCGAGGCTAATCAGAGGCGACGTAGTGTTTCCAGCATGCGCCACGGTGACGTTTACCTACAGTTAATGGCAGAGCTGCAAATGTGACGTGATTGGATTTGCACAGACTGAGCCACACACACTTGCATATACAGCTGCGGCTCTGAACAGCGGTCCTCTGGGGCCATGGCAGTTGTAGTGCTCTGGAGCATATAGTGAGGAAGTGAGTGCGTGGAGAGATGGACGTGCCAAAAGAGACGGGCCGAAGGTTATTTCCACTGGCTGACAGCGCCGTCAGTTGTATGTATAGTGTGTCTGAAACAGAAGGCCGCTGCCTTCTGTACAGTGCTGTCAAATGAGTCAGTGTTTGTCTCATAGCACTGCTGAAATAAGCTGGTCAGGATGGTTGGAATTCTGGTCTTCCGAGAGAAAAAAGCCTGTAGCTGGTTTGCCAGCCTGTTAAGATGATTGTCCAGTTTATCATATACTTTATTTGAGACTGACCAACAAGTTTGGCCAACTTGACCAAGCTAGTCCCGAGAACCACACTTTGTAGGAGTTACATGCTGTTTTTTAGGCAGACATGATGCACATATCCTTACCCAACCTAAAAATGACAGTCTCATTTTGTTCTCGTCATTGTGTTAAAATTAACTTCACCCATTTCCATCTGAATGAAATCCCAGTTTAAATGCCAAAGTGCATGTTTACTGCTCTGTTCACATGTACATGCTCAGCCTGCATACAGACTCTGACTGATCAGAGAGAGGGGGAGGGGCCATTGATGTCAATGACACAGATACTAGGTCATAGAATTAAATGAAAAGGAAAGGGGCTGATTGCAGTCTTTCTTTGCTCACACAGTGTTCATTTTTTTCAGAATGAAAGTCCTGAGAATTGATACTACTTTGTATGATTGTATAGTATTTTGAAGAATTATTAAATATATTATAAATATCCTTATCAAATCCTTGCACTTTCAGCTCCAAAACACTCTGGGTGATCAATTTCCTAGAAGATTTCTGAAATGTTTTCACTTATTACAAGCAAAGGAAAAAAAATGTAGGAAAAAGAATTTGTTTTTATCAAAACATGGTTAGATACATATATAAATTCAGCTGTTTTTTAAATCTGAAATGAAGACAAGTTAGTGTAACCTAGCATTTCTTGAAAATAATACATTTCACATTTTTTGGTGAATAAAAGTGTCAAACTACATAAACATCCCACAAATTTTGGCCAAATGATCTACGTCACACTAACGGACTCCACTCACTTCTCCAGCTCCTTAAACAGAACAGAACATTAAACTCCACCATATTTCATGTCCTTTTGTCTTTTATTGTTGTGATTTGTGTTGTGATCTCTGCACTGATCTTGCTTCTCAACCAATCAGATTTATAAAACTAACTTTAAGACTATAGCTAGACTGAATGGCTCAAATTGAGTGAGCTGGTAGGCAGTTGCTATGTGGTCAATAAGGTGTCTGTTATTGGCAGGTGGTTGGTAAGTTATACCAGGTGATACTATGGGGTTGCTAGTTTGTTGATAGTGGGTGCTATAGTCTTGCCAAGTGACTGCTAGGTGGTTGCAAACCCTTTGGTACCAAGTGCAGTGGTGTCTTAGGTGGCTATTTAGGTGTTCCCAAGTGGTTGTTTTCATATGACCACCAGCGGTTGATTGGTGTTACTAGTTTAATTTGCATCATCATAACGGAGGAAGGGTGCACAAAATGTCCACCCCATTACTACTGTGTGGAAGCCATGCGTCCAATCAGAAAACTGTATACAAGCAGAAATGACACAGTCCAAACAATCTGGTGCTGTAATACTTCAAAAACTACTGAAAAGGAAAAAAAAGAATATAAATAGGATGGATGTATATATATATATATATATATATATATATATATATATGGAGCAAAGCTTTGAAGTTGTTGTATGATGTTCTATCACGATCCATCAGGCTCCGGGTCCGTTCGTGTGGAACGATGCAAAAGCCTTTCAGCACAGCACTAAACCTTTTGTCACCTTTCCACAAATGCAAACCGCTCCGGCCTCCAGAGGCATGTCCAGCAAACGGCCTTCTTTCCCCAGTAAGCCCTGTAGCACTTCAATTATTACATGACGGCTGAGCTGGTTTCCCTTAGAACGCTCTCTCTGCTTGATATTGCAGCGCTTTTGAGAAACAGGGTCTGAATCCGTGTTTTCTTTTGCTATGCTACACCTGATTCTACTCATTAAGGGTGCTGACAGTTAGCCTCAGAAGTTGAATCATGTGTGCTGGAGCAGGGAGAGCACCAAATTGCGCTGGAGTCATAGAGCCCTGCACTGCGGCTCCCTTATTACTGAGGCCCGGAGTACAACTAACCTTCAATCAGCTTAGCATCACAGGGATTAACTGCAGAGACATTTTTTAGCTATTGCTCTGCACTCGCCACACTCTCGTGACCGCCCAGCGTGGATAATCTCGTCTCTGGAGTTCAGCCGTCTGCTAGGCGAATTTGATTTGATATGCTCTCGTGATCTGGCTGACGTTGGGAAGGGGCCGGAATATTTGGAGGCAATGTTATTTTACCTGCGTTTCAAATTTCAGCGATCTGTCGGGGTTGTGTTCTTTGCCCATGTGTATTTTGCACAGTGACCACTTGAGGTGCTGCCCTCCCACCCAAACATCTTATACCAGGTTGCTGTTGTTGTGGTTGCACATTGCAAAGGAATGCATTGGGAATACCATGGAAATACCATAACAACCACCTGTAGTACCATAGCAGCTACCTTGTAACACTACAGCACCCATCCCACAACCACTTAGCAACAGCATAGTGACTTATTTAAGATCACTTTGTGAATCCATAGCAACCACCTGGGATACCACAACAACCTAGCAACAATACAGCAACCACCTGAAATACCACAGCAACAAACTTACAATCATATAGCAGCCACAATTTTCAATCACTTGCAAATGCCAGCGATATCACCTAGCAACTAAACTCCATAGCAACCACCTAGCAACATCATAGCAAACCGGCTGAAACAGCATTCGTCCTGCCACCATTTAACAACATTATGTCAATCACCTGGAACTCTGTAGGAATCACCTAGCAACACCATAGCAATTCCTTAACAACCATTGCAAACGTAGTAGCTGTTTCACCTTAGTGACCCGATAGAAACAGCCTAGCAATTGCCTGGAAGTGGGAACCACTTCAGCTGCCCAAGTATTTTGCATTTTCGTCAGGAAACACACTCTTCAAGCCAACGCTGAGGTGTCAGATGGCCGTATACATCACAATAGACTGGAAGTTTAACAGGACTCTGGCAGGGCGCTCTGAAACTAAGCCCTTAATGCATTTGTACAGAAAGCCAGGCGACGGATCAGATGAGGCCAGCAGTACATATTTGCTGTGTGCTCAGGGTGTCGGGGTGATTGAGTTAAAATGGGCGTCATGTGAAATGTCACCATCTGCCTCGCGACGGCTGATCCCCAATCAATTTAAAAAGTGAATCCCCCTCTCCCCACGCCTCAAATCCAGTAGCAAGCCCTGAGATCTCAATTATAGATTGGCCTAATTAGCTGACATCCTGTGACAGGCACAAGTCATGGCAAGACTTCCAATCACTACCATGGAAATCATGCCTCCTCCCACCCCAAAACACATTTCCGTCATATTCAGGAATGATAGCTGGTTGACACCGACAAGCTGTACAAATTGAAGCTGTTTAAAGCGATGCAACACGGCTTAATGTTTAAATCGTGTCATGGCTGGTGGAAAACGCATCATCCTCGCAAACTGCCCACTGTCTGATTAGCTGGAATCGTGCAGATGGCTTCTGGAAAACTTGCTGCAAATTGGTGCACTGAATGTTAAGGACAGGCAATTTTTGGAATACTAATTCTGGGGACAGATGCGGTCCAAAGGTTAGAGAAGTGGGATTGCAAGGTTCCTGGTTTGATCCCTGAGATTGCCATCAACAGCCGAGGTGCCCTTGAGCAACCTAAGAGCACCTTACCCTGAATTGTTCCCCTGTTGATGAGGTACTACCCTCTGCTCTAGGTGTGATCTTACTGCCCTGCACACTAGAGCAGGGGTCTCCAACTATTCTGCAAAATTACAAGCTGAGGGTCTCTAACTGATCAAGTATCTTTACTGTGACACACATAAACCTGTACAATGACACTAGATAGAATGGTACTGATTTGGGAGGGTTCCCTCAGGGAAATGAAGATTGTGGCACCCTCGGAGCATAGAGGTTTAAGAACCTTTTTCGAGAGCTTCAGGCTCAATTGTGCTCACTTTACGAGAACAATTAAGTCCATTTTAAACTATCATCACTGCACACATTAAGTAATAGATCCACTAGAGGGCAGTTCAGAGTCAAAAGGTTCAAGGAGATACTTGAAGAGGTTGTTATAATGTACTTACTACAAATAAAGACAAAAAGACATTGTTTTTGCCAGAATTTCTTCTCTGATGTGTCCATATGACAAAAGTTACACAAATTAGCCATAACATTAAAACCACCTCTTTGTCCATTTGATCAACTCCACTGACCATACAGGAGCACTTTGTCATTCTATAATTACAGACTGTAGTTCATCTGTTTCTCTGCAGACTTTATTCTCCTCCTTTCACCCTGATCTTCAATGATCAGGACCCCTCAGGACCACCACAGAGCAGCTATTATGTGGGTGGTGGGTCATTCTCAGCACTGCAGTGACACTGACATGATGGGGGTGTGTTAGTGTGTGTTGTGCTAATATGTGTAGATCAGAAACAGCAGTGCTGCTGGAGTGTTTAAACACTGTGTCCACTCATTGTCCACTCTATTACACACTCCTAACTAGTGTCTCCACCTTGTAGATGTAAAGGCAGTGACAGAAGCTGGTCTGTTTCTGCAGTTTGTGTTGGTCATCCTCTAAACCTTGCTCACAGGACGCTGTTGGCAGGATATTTCTGGTCTGCTCAGTCCAGCAGTGACACTGAGGGGTTTAAACACTCCAGCAGCACTATGTCTGATCCTCTCCTACCAGCACAACACACACTAATACACCACCATGTCCGTGTCACTGCAGTGATGAGAATGACCCACCACCCCCAAATTACCTCTGTGGTGGTCCGGTAGGGTCTACAGTCTATAATTATACAAATACAAAGTGTTCCTATATGGTACATGGAGCTGATAAGATGAATCAAGGAGGTTAATGTTAATATTATGGCTGATTGATGTATAACCCTGGGTAAAAAGAGCCTCTCTGCAATGTTGCACCGCAGAAAAGTACACCCCCACCTAAGTCAAAAATTTAGAATGGGAACCTATAAAAGCAACCAAAACCCAAATAACTACATTTATTTCCAGAAATGAACTCGTGGAGCTCAGGTTTTCTGTAAAAGAGAACATTTATTGTAATGAAAGTAATCCAGCTGTACATCATATGAACTGCGACGAGTTTCACACCCCCAAAACACATTTAAAACGATAATATTAGACATACAGGTTTCAAGAATATTAGTCCACGTTATGTAATATAAATATTTGGTACAAAAAGAATCACAGGATTTAAAGCAAAGTAGTACATATATCTTCTACTCTCCCAAATCACTGCAAACAATGCACTGTTTCATAGAACCACATTTGTACAACATCAGTTAGCATTGTGTCTTTTTTTCGTGTGTGTTATTTTATTTTACAGTATGTCATCGACGAAAAGCATGGGAGTATTACTGGATGTGAGATTTGTATGCTGCGTGCACCTAAAACACAAATATTTACCTGCCCTTCCGCTGCTTGAAGCCCAGTTCAATCATATGTATATTTTAAAAATAACCTCTTTTCATCCCCTTGATAACTGAGGCACCGAATGCAATTCCAGACTCATTTTGTGGCTGGCACAGAGGGCAAAATAGCAGGGCGGTGATTTATTTTAACATCCCAGTCATACCTCAACAGCGGACTGCCGTGATTATCATTCACTGAGGGAATGAATCTTCTGTATTTTTTATTACTTACAAAGGCGGCTGATGGTTTCTTTTAAAAGCAGGGTATCGTAGGGAGATGACAGCATTAAAACATATGGGTGAATGAAGCTTATAGCTTTTAACCTTGAGTTTTCACAAATGAAAATGAATGGAAACAATATATACTGGTGTTCATCTGAAGTTTTCCTGTTTGGACTGAGCAGTTTGCATCTAATGGATTTCTTTTTTGGGAAAAAAAAGATGCGTTACTTCTACATGTCCGTGCTTCTGGCATGAAAACACGGGAAGGGCGGATGTATGGAATGTTTAGTTTAGCACAAGTCGTTAAGTGACTCATGGGACGAGATACAAATGTAAAATAGTGCTAAGTTCAGGCAAACGTGTGCCAAAATGCAGCATAAATCCAAGTAAACCACATTTAGTGCCTATGACAGAGGAGATAATTGGAAGCTTCTGGCACTTTTTCCAGTGGATGATGAAAACCCATGCCAATCATTAAACACTCCAGTCCCCTCTCCTAAAGCACTAAGTCTGCTTTAAGCATGGTAACAGCTCAATGTGGTTTGTAACACATGGAGAAAAAAGTCAAAAATACACACGATTTGATGGTAAACAGCTAACACCTGTAGAGATACCGTTTTATAATGAGCTGCCTTTCGCACACTAGTGTATTGGAGAGTCGACCGAGGTTGCTTTCGCTTTAGTTCCAGACACATTCACGGGGACGTTGGTAAGTGGGTTTGGTCCTGGCTCTCCTGCTTGCAGTTCATACCATGCTGGCTTCAAAAAAGCTTTTCAAGTGATGTGGACGTTCAACACTCCTGCTGATAAACTGCCATTTGCAATGTATGTCAGGAAGAAGGTCTGTAACAGATAGTGAGCATTTTCCGAAAGTACATTTTGAGCGATACGGAAAGCAATGTGGCCAGACTTATTACAAAAAAGAGAACGAAAAAACAGGATTATCCGAAAAAAAAAAATGCCTCGATGTGATGACCTTTCTTCCAAGAGTTACAGGACATGCAGAAGCGAAGTCTGCGCAGAGTTCCATGTCATTTCCAACTCTGTCTGTGCTGTCTTAATTCATCTGCCTTGCAGAAAGAACACAGTCAGCAAACAGGGCCCAAAGGGTGTTCGCCTGTCTGCTGGACGGAGTTGGGTGGAAAGGAGAAGGGCACTTTGTAAGTAACTCCAGCTGTGCATTTCACCTCCCTCAGAGGAAGCTGGTTTGCGTTGGTCCAGAAGGTACAGTGTCAGTTAGCAGTCCCAGTCGCTGTCCTCACCCCCGTACATGTCGGCTAATTTGCGGAATCGTGGCCCCCACTCACTGAGGTAGTTGTAGTCCTGCGCCCCCTCAGACGAACCTGAGCCCAATGAGCTCAGAGACTCAGCCACCGAGCCGTTGCCCTCGTAGGCATAGGTGGCCAGCGAGTCATAAGGTGGCGCTGTTGGACTGCCATCATGCTCCTGTACCCGCTGGTTGATGAAGTCCCGTACATCGGCATTGTCACGGGATGGGGCAGTGGTGGCACGCCGAAGCGGGGGTGGGGCATACAGCGGCTCTGAGGGAAGGATGTCTCTCCTCAGCTTGTTGCTCTCCTCCATGGCCTCCGGGTGGCGCAGAGCCCCAATGTCGAAAGCCTGCGTGTCCTCTTCACCACCTCCTTCGTCATTATAGCTGACCACATTGTCCCTCACATCCTCCTTGGAGATGATCAGAGGCTCTTTCTTCTTCTGCCGCTTCAGGGCAGCAAACAACACAACTATCACTGAAAAGAAAGAGAGGAAGGTACACAGTGAGTGGAGCAGATAACAGAGAAGTGACAAGCATGTACTGCTTAAGCTTTGAGACTTAATTCAGTCCTTGAAAGCTGGTTTTTACAGTTTTGTGCCTTTCTGAAATGACACTATCCAGCCAGTTGTTCAATTAACTGTCAGTGATTATAAGTATAAGCCATGGATACAGATCTGAGGTCTAGATCTTTTCTGTCAGAAAAAGAAATGCAGACAGCAACAGTAGAAAAAAAATACTAAGTGTAGATGTAATCTCATCACAGTTCTGGAACAGGTACAGTTTCATGCAAGTATGGCATCCTTATAGAATAACACTCTCTGTGGGTGATGGGGTGCCACCTACACAAGAACAGCTGCACACTGTGTTCAGGTAAGATCTAGCTAACGGGAACACATGCACCAAAGCCTCTTTCATAATGTCACTCCACTCTGATATAAAATGGAGCTAATTTGATATAGCCAAGAATACAGCTTCACAGAATCCACACTGTTAAAGCAAATCTCCTCACTAAGAACAGTTTGATTAAATGTAGGCACAAGACTTTTCAACAATTTGCACAAACGCTGCTCTGAAATATAATGATAATATTTCTCTTTTGTTGAAATCATTTAAGATGGGATTAGCTGAAACTGAACTGAAATATATACTTTTGTTATTCATCATCCTGACTAAAAGATTAACAACAGTGTTGATCAGTTCAACCATTTAAGCCTCATTGTATTTCGCATTCAGATAAGACAGGCACAATTCAGGAAACTGGAAAAATCATTTATCGGATGTTCTAGAAGAATTTGTGCACTCAACACAAACAGAGAACTCAGAGATACAGCAGAGTGGTGACTGATAAGACTCCTAAGACCATGGAAGCACAATTTGTACAGTGGACTTTGCTCAAGGAGGTGGTGATATTTTGACTGAGAACCTCATGGGAATTTTCGGATGGGTCTGATTTTTTATTACCACGGCAACAGCACAGAGCATAAGGACAATCTCAATTTAACTTCCTATGTTTAGTTTCCAATTAAACTCACTGAAAAAAAAAAACAATGAACTGCTGCAAAACTCAGCATGCAGAGATGTAAATGATTACTGGTGTGTTCTGATTCGACACAGAATTTGGACAAAAAAGGACTAAGAAGTACTTCCTCTGCTACTTCGTAGAAAGGCTCTCAGAGGCTACTTTTGGGTAGTGTACCTCCTGATGAGAGATTGTTGATGGTCAGACATGTCTGAATGTGAAACTGTCAAAAACAGACCTTTTCAACAAACTGTCCAGCATCTAGGGTATGTAGGCCATAAGCCATAAGTAAAGTCTTGAACAATAAACACTGACCCCTACAGACTGCAACATGTATCATCTTTAGCAATGAATCCAGGTTCTGTTTGGTGGGGTTTGAGTATCATGGCCTTGTGTTGAGCGCTTTAATCCTGACTTTGCTGTGGAGCAAAACACTGCCCCAGCTGTTAGTGTGATGATCTAGAGAGCCATCCCATATGACAGTTGGTCACTCCTCGTAGTGATACGAGGGACAATGGCAGCTCAACATTATGTGCAGGACATCCTGTGGCCACATGTGTCTCCTAGCAGGATTATCTAACTGGTATCAGCAGGACAATGCTCGCCCACACACGGCATGGGTGGAATGTTCCAGGATCTACAGCTCTAACATCTGTGGTCAAATCTGCAGAAGGATGCCATATGGAAACTTTGTTTGCCTCCATGCCCAACTGTATTTCATGTTGCATTCAGGCTCGAGGTGGCCAGGGTACCTTTTGCTTAAACTTATCATTTCACTATAATACTATAATCACATATAATCAACTCCTTTGTGGTGCAATTTATTTTTGTGAATGAGTGTACATTGGAATTTTCCTAATTCATTGCACGAGAAATTAAAATCTATAAATAATATTACTAAGAAATAATTACTTTCTTCTAATAAACACATTCCAGACAGGGTTTGAGTTCCACTCAGTAAAACAGCAGCATCTGTTGAAGGCCAGGGGTCCTCAGTTCTGGACCTACATTCCTGCAGTTTGATTATTTTCCTGATCACACCTGATTTAACTCATCAGCTGTTCAGTGGATGTGTTTGTGTAGAGAAATCATGTTGGACATGTTGGACAATGTCCCCTGAGGACCAGAACTGAGAACTCCTATTCTGGGATTTATATTTAATTTGCTGAAATTGATTTTAGTTTTAGATTAACTTATGTATTACTTTATAAATGTCAAGATAGAGTCAGACAGACAGACAGACAGACAGACAGACAGACAGACAGACAGATAGATAGATAGATAGATAGATAGATAGATAGATAGATAGATAGATAGATAGATAGATAGATTCAAAATCAGATGAACTTACAGAGCAGAATGAGTACACAGAGCAGAATGGCCACAAGAGCTCCTGTGCTCAGTCCAGCTGACCCACTCAGAGCTTCAGCGTTACACAACTCCATGGTGCCGTCACGGCTACATGTGCACACGCGAATGGTCAGAGTGCTTGTACTGCTCTGCATGGGGAAGTCCCCATCCGAGATCACCACAGAGACCAGATGTACACTCTTCTGTGTTCGTCTGAAGCCTGTTCTGCGGGTGAAGATGCTGGCGGAGTTATCTGTGGAAGGGAGAAGAGCACCCGGTTCAGCGAAGACACACAAGGGCTCAGCTATAGCTGTGTGACATCACCAATTCTGCAAACCTAAACAAGCTAAGATATAGCAGAAGGTATAAGTGGTGAATGAGCAGGGCTTGTGTAAATCTGCAAAAGCCGAGGGTCGGAAAAGCTGAGCTTCCAACTCGGCCCTGCTACCAGCCTCTGTGCTCACTCGGAGATGCTGGCTTTGGGGGATTGTTTGTGAGAGGCCACTCACCTCCATTGTCTCGCACTGAGAAGTTGGCCCTCACGGAACTCTCCGGTGCCAGAGAGAAAAAGAACCGCTGCCCACCCATTGGCTCATCTGGATCCACAGCTGTTATGGTTTGAATTTTCTGGGGGAAATAACAGAGAAATGCCTTTTTTATAGACCAGTAAACCATTTCACAAATTCTAAACCGTTTTATTCAATCAAATGGCTTGTGAAGAACAGCTAACGTGATTTAGCTGAGATGTCCTTGAAAGAGTACTTCTTGTAGGAACCAATTAGCATGATGGCACTGGCCTAATGCTAATTAGTAGGTACATGATTTCATTAAGTATAAACTTAACTATGAGACTTAACTATCCTTTCAAAGTCAATTTTGTACAAATCAATAAAGCATCTACAAATGTTACAAATAAGTAATGTTCGATTTTAAACTCATTTAAATTGAATTTAAAATAATTTCCACCAATCCTTCGAAGGAACTAAGCAAATCAGATTTTACAGTGTTATACGATGCAGCAAAACCTAGAGCTCACACACACACACACACACACACACACACACACACACACACACACACACACACACACACACACACACACACACACACACAGACACAGACACACACACACACAC
Source organism: Acestrorhynchus altus (assembly GCA_034509495.1). Classification (NCBI taxonomy): domain Eukaryota; kingdom Metazoa; phylum Chordata; class Actinopteri; order Characiformes; family Acestrorhynchidae; genus Acestrorhynchus; species Acestrorhynchus altus. Next base: position 6,774,741 of record CM067502.1, on the reverse strand, counting down.
ACTCATTGGGCGAGCACATCGCAGTTCAGCGAGTGAGCTCAGAGTTGTCTTGTGTGTCTACCAAGGGCAATTTGAGGTTAAATGCCTTGCTCAAGGGCACATCAGCAGTAAGCTGGGTCTAAAATTTAATCAGCAGTCCTTTGGTGCTTAGCCTGCCTGTTAGGCATAGCAACTGGCCAGAACATTCACGTTACTGGCCTTCTTCCCTTACCTCTAGGCTGCACAACCAGCCTCATAAAAGTGGATGAAATAAAATATATGTAGAGGGTACAACAATCCATTCATCATTTTATGTAAATATTTAATAATGTATTTTATAATATAATAAGCTAAATGTACGACTCACAAAGTGGCTATATTGTAGTTTTTTTGGCTGTGTTTTTTCCCCTGAGGTTTATTTGTGTGGATTTATTTAAACATTCATCCTTTTTACATGACCACTTTCCAACCTCTCTTTTTTCATTAAAATTAAACAGATTTTGTTTTGACTGCCTCTGTTTTTTATATAAAAAAGGCAGCCTGGAATATGAAATTATCTTTTCTGTTTCTGTAGTTTCTGTATACAGTACTTACCTCACAGGCTAGGAAGTGAATGGCACATTTTGACATTGCAACCAAAGCTTAAATCTAACATTTGTAATCAGGAAATTTATATTTTTCATTTTAACAGGCTTGTAATAAGGCTAGTTTATGTAACTTTAAGTCTGGACCAGCTACTGAACACAAACCATAAAAAAGAACTCTTGGATAAGGCTTCCTCTGTATTATTGCTATATATAGTAAAAGTACAGTGGAAAGTGGACAACAGATAGCAGATCTCTCATAAAGAGTGTTTCTGAGACGTCAACCAGTGGGCGGGTCAGTAAGCTGTGTGATGACGGACAGCAGGGGAGGCATTTGGAGTCAGGCACTGAAGGAGAGTTGGACAGTTATTATAAAGTGCCTGTGATAAGTGACAGCTCTTGTCATCCACCACGACATATAATCTCATCAAGCATGACAGAAAAAGGCCCTGGTGTCTAATCCACGAAGAGGAAATACTCATCACTGATCTCTATCTCCATCCACAGGCGGCGAGTTCCATAGAGGTCACAAAGTGTTCAACAAATGCCCCTGCTTTAAATCGACACACCAGTCCAATGGCCGAACAGCAGTGCCAATCTAAATTCTTCCTATCTTACATCTAAATTGACAAGGTGTCCTCAGAAAAAAAAAATGTGTTAGAGCCTATTAAAAAAGGACTTTACCTGACCAGCTTTAGCGTTTTCGCACACAAAGGTCTCGTAAAAATAGGCCAGTGTAGGAGCGTTATCATTGACATCCAGCACGCGGATGTACACAGGCACTCGGCTTGTCTGCTGGGGGTTATCTGCAAAGACAAAGAGAGGCACTGCTGATGTATAGGAAAAACGGATGTTCATATCGCTTGAGGCAATGAGTCGATAGCAAACAAGCTTAATTACCACAAGGTATGTTTGTTCACTTGTAAAATGAAACCAATTCATTCCTGGACAGTTGTTGGAGGCTGTTTTTCAATACAGTCTAATGCCTTGAGAATTTAAATCAACCTTCCTTTTTAGGATCATGACCAGTGTTGTTCCGTCTATTCAAGGTAAGATAACACCAGACAGGCTCAGCAATACTTAATGAGTTTACTAGCGTGCTTGACATAATGAGCTTAATTTGCTGCTAACTTTCTCAGCCTATCTACCTTATTTAATTGGTTAGACAATTTCCCACGTTGTTGCTAAGGTTAACTTTAGAAAACAACATTAAAACTGTTATGTAATCGACTGTAAAACAGGAGAATAGACAATTAACTGCACCTCTCCTTTCCTTTGGCACGAAATAACAATTCTTACACGCATATTATACATATTTATACATCAAATAAGAAATTAAGAAATGGCCATATATGTTTACAAGATATAAAATGCCCTCTTAGCATTTTTCATATTTTGCTACCTTACAACCTAGAATTAAAATTGATTATTTGATTTGCATTGAACATTTGATTTTTTTTTTTTTTGTGAAGCAAACAACAAATAAGACAAAGTAACAGAAAACGTCAGTGTGCATAACTATTCAATCCCCTAAAGTCAGTACTTTGTAGAGCCTATTTTTGCCTTGTCTACTAGCTAAGGATATTCTGAGTGAACAGAAAAGCACTTTTGTAAGTCGCTCTGGATAAGGGCGTCTGCTAAATGGCATAAATGTAAATGTAAATCCAGCAATTACAGCTGCAAGAGACACATATTGCCACTGGGATTTTTGATGATCATTGAGTTGATGGTGCCCCAGGGGATCATCAGAGATTTGGATATTTTTTATAACCCAACCCTGACTTATACTTCTCTACAACTTTGTCCCTGACTTGTTTGGAGATCTCCTTGGTCTTGTTTGGTTAGTGGTGCCTTTACTCCTCTTGTTGCAGCCTCTGGGGCCTTTCAGGTGTATATATATATATATATATATATATATATATATATATATATATATATATATATATACTGTATATCAACTCTATTAGCAGTGTCAATCAATCACAACCAGAAATTGTGAATCCTAGATATAATGGATACATTTAATCCACAAATGGATTAAAACTAGGAAATCTTAGGAATAAACTGTAATCAACATGTTTGCTCAGTGTGTACTTGACTTACTGAACTCTGCTGCAATCACAGAGATGTTGTGCCATGCAAGGTTCTCGCGGTCAAGAGGATTCTTCAGGAATATAGACCCGTTTCCAGCGTGCACGTTAAAGATCCGGTCCACGTCCGTGTGACGATCAATTGTGTACCTGGAAATGACACCACTCCTTGAATCAATAAACTACTAAGCATGCAGAGATGCTGTTGTGGTGGTGCATGTTAAACAAAGAACGATGCTTTCTATAAAGTATTCTCACGTTTGATGCCAAGCAAGAGGCCACAGGAATCAGTGACACTTCGCAGAGCAGAACTGATTACAAGCATGTAGCCTGCAGCCTGCTCATGCCCTATGCCCATTTGTTCTTGTTTCACTGGAAGCCCACAATATTGCTCCTTCAGATGCAATCATTCAGTGGGACTGTTCAATTTGCTAATTATCCTCCTGATGTTCAGCAGGACCACGTTTGCTTGTGCACACTGGACCTGATGTCTCTGATAATTACCAGCCCTGAAGTCCTGCTCCCTGTCTGCCGAGGCTCTTTAATTGCACTTCTTCTCTTTGCTCTTATTTACTGTGGTCTCCAAAGGGGAAGGGAAAAAAGGGGACCGTTTATTGTGGTGGTGCAGTGAGCCCAGCGCATCAGCTTTATCACCTGGAGGCTCTGGACAGTGATAATGCGCTAATTTATTCTCATAATGGAAGCTTATTACGAATATCTCAATGAGAACTCACAATCGAGGGACCTTTTGAATTAAAAGACTATACGACATGGATGTATTCAGTCTCAGTTCATGTCGGCAACAGTTTAAAGCACAATTTGGGGCTCTACACTTGAAGGTCAGCTGGATTTGTGAAGATTAATGGATGCTAAAACTTCCCTATTATTTCTCTCGTTTCAAATCAAGCTGATGTATGTAGATGCACCCAGTGGTGCAATGTATCTGTCGCACATCTGTGTGACCATGTTTCCATTCTGTTCCGTGTTTGGTCTTGTTTTGGTTTGACATGTGCTTTTCTACATTTGTAGCCCTGTCCTCGTGTTATCTTCTACAGGTGTGTCTAGTCTCAGGTTGTGTATAAGTAGCCCTTTGTTTCAGTGTTGCACATGTTCACTGCTGTCATGTGTGCTTTGTTCTTTGGCCTTTCTTTGGCTTGGTTTGTTACGTTTTGTTACCCTTTGTTTGGTTATTCTCTTTTTTTCTAGTTTGTTTTATTGTATGTTTTTTTTGTTATGTATTTCTTTTGTAAATAGCCTGGCTTTCCAGTTCCATCTGCATGACAGTATCTGTGGATCTGTCATGTTTGAGACTGACATTTTGTCTACGTGATTGTGTGTAAATATGAGGTGTAATTACATATATGTAAATGCGTATACAACATCCCCTGTCATTCTGAAAATGTTGCAGCCCAGTTTCCTCTTCAGAATTAATGAAGTGCATCTAGTCACACAAAAATGCAGCTCAAAAAACTCCACAAAGAGGTTAAATGAGCGCAGATAAATAATTACAGATATTTGCTTTTGTTCCAACTGTGCACACCACCACCTGATTTCACTAATTAGGCTCCTTCCTTGTCTAAGAAGAGAGCTCATTAATGAAACAAAGCTGGAACACTTGTGTTCCACAGTGTTTTCGGTGCCAGGTAATATATAGATATAGTATGTGCTGCTTACTTGACTGGACTGCGACGAGCATCAGGGTCCACAGCACTAACAGAGCCAATAGCAGTACCAACCGCTGCATCTTCTTTCACCTCCAGGATATAGTTGGAGCGCTCAAAGCGAGGAGGCTCATCCACATCCTTCACGTCGATCCGCACTGTGGCTGTGTCTTTAGCATCCAGGCTTACAAATCTCGGGTCTGGGTGGGTGTTGCGTACCTGGATCTGCAGAGTGTATGACTTCTTTTTCTCGTAGTCGAGAGGCTGCCAAGAGAATGTGATTAGAAAGATAAACATCATGCCAACATTGTGAGCTCAACAATATATGCAGGACCATTGTGAGGGACACACATGCTCATTTGTCTGCTGAGCCAAAGTATCTAAGCTGAGATAAATCATTATTTCACAGCATGAATTCCTCTAATGAGACTGCCATATTTTGGTTTGCACACACAGCAGGTATATGAAATCTTTACCTTCTTGACAGTGAGGAGGCCTTCCTGAGTATTTCTATCTGTTGTTATATCGAACACATCCAGGCCATCCCCGCTGGTCACAGTAAAGAGCATCTCTGCATTTCTGCCGATGTCTGCATCCACAGCTTGGACTCGACCTACAACTGTCCCGGCCTCGGTCATTTCAGGGATGCTGAACTGGTAGATGCCTGATGGGAGAAGTTCACACTTCTTAGCCATTCTGTACTGTGAATGTCTCACAGTGGTAAAGCAGACTGTGCGCTGTTACATTATGTTCTTCAAAAGCATTTCCCATGATTTTCTGAGGTGAGTAGAGAACTCATGGTGAAAATAGTATGGACTCATTACCGAAAAATTGTTAAAAAACAGAAAGAAATAGCAACCAGAAGAAAGTGTTGGATTGTAATACCTTTGAAAGGAAGATATAGGTTGCGATGAACAGAAAAGGATTAAAAATGAATGAAAAGGGCAATATTTATTGTGCTACACATACAAAAGTAGTGTTTCTCAGTATGACACTGGATATAATGCTACACACCAGAGGTTCCTAATGGTGTCATGCAATAGGCGACCCCATTTAGCTTAAATATTCTCACAGTGTCTGCAGTAGGGGTGGAATGTTGACAGCTCATCCAATAGCATCCCACACATTTTTATCATGGGCAGATCTGGTGATGGCATCTTATAATATCACATGACAAAAGACAAAAATGGGACTCATTACTGAAGTTGACTTGCCGCCATTCTGAATGTCTCCATGACATCCTCCATGACACCATTACAGTCTTTGGCGAAGTTGACGTGGTGTTAAATGCAGTTGTTATAACACTTTGGGTGCAGGTAGCCATAAGCCATATTACACTTGCTTAAATTACATGTGCGGCCAAGTATGAAATTTGAATCATTCACATGTCAAACCTACCCACCAAGTTTCATTCCTGTCGATTGATTCCTTCTAGCTGCAACAATGTTTTAGCGATGAGGGTATAATATTGCATAACGACATTTGAAAGTTAGTTCAAATCATATTCTTCACTCCTCTATTCTTTCACACAGTGCTTTACTGAACATTACAGTCAGTCAGAAACATCTTTATCATCACATAAAGCATTTTCCAACTGCGTGCAAAAAACAGAGGAGGGGGTTGAAGTAAAGGCAATAAAGAATGGTCAAGCTTAGCATGCTCTGTCCATTTTAATCAGGATTACCACACAGACCTCATGCACTTTGTTGAGGCCAGCATTGCAGCTTGCCCCTAATCATGCCCCACTGCAAGATGGTCACTCTGTGGCACTAAGCAGAGCCAGGCTGCCAGTTTATTATGGCCAATATACACATGTTTTATTTCTGTAGCAGCCAGACAAACGCACTGGTGTTTCTGACCTGCATTTCTAACCAAGCATTAAAAAAATATGAGTACTGATTTAGTATCAGATGTCCACATAATGATATTCATTTCAGTTGTAAAGGGTCGAAACCTTCACCACAAGTTCCGATCTGATAAATATCACTCACTGTGTTTACCCTGTATTAGATTTTTATTCAGATTAAGCAGTCAATGAAAATAGCAAAAGGCATGGTCTAAATTCATGGTCCAAAGTATAAAACGATGAGTAATGTGTCAGTATCTTTGTGTCAGTATTCATCTGTAGTTCTTTATTATAGGTGTGTACTGCACCCTTACTTTGTGAGAACTGAGGGGGGTTATCATTCACATCGCTGAGGGTGATATTGACTGTAGTGGAGCCAGTTAAGCCACCCCTCTGGCCTGCCATGTCCTTGGCTTCAATCACCACCTGGTAATGCTCCCTCTGCTCCCTGTCCATGTCTGAGGGCCCCAGGGCTGTCCGGATTATGCCTGAAGGAAACAGAGAGAGGTTTGAAAGTAGTCTTTATTTTTAGTTTTTTTGACGGATTGTTTTGCCAGTATCTGCACTGGGACATAGTCAGTTCCAGACTAAGAGAGATTAACTACTGTAGGCTGTATTTTCTGGAAGAAAAAAATCTACCCTGCAATGTGATGATCATTAGCTACACAGGGCTGAGGTTTCTGGAAAAAAATGGCTCTGCAACACGTTATATGCTATGGTGTGTAAAGTCGCACTCGGTCTACTGTATGACCAGTATCATAGTTCTATGATGCTCCAGGGAAATATAGCAGGGGCTTTCAGTAGCAGCAAACAACCTCACAGGGCTGGAACAGCATGGAGCTCATTGCATGCACACACACCCTTATTTTGCCTCAGAGGTTAAAATGGGCATCAGCAGTCACTCCAGAAATACAACTGCAGCAGGTGAATGAACTGAGTTGAAGGATATGGACTGGTGTTGCGAAAGGTGACTTTTTTCAACCCGTGGCTTTTTGATGACAGCCCTGGGTATTCTTTATTACCCTAACACTAACGATTTCAAAAGCAACATCCTTTCTTATAGCCAATATAATAACATACTCATAGTAATACTGTAAATCAGTCAGTGCAGGACTGCAAATAGTCATAAAGCACAGATGGGCGTTACAACAGTGCATCTGCTATGTCTCATAACTGTTCTGTCTTATATCTACATGAGTACAGAAAATGGCAAAAGACAAATCCAGTATTTCATATAGCTCAGTATTCAGGCTTTGCCTTTTTTCATTGAATGGCACAAACATTCCCAGATTAACCCTGAACCCTGGGAAATATCCCTTTTTTCAGCCCAAAGCTCTTTTAGGACTTTATGTACTCTGATGTGACATAGACATCATCATCCATGTCACATCTGGGCTAACCCCTATCAGTGTTAAGCTGGATGGTAATCTGCCACAGGAGCTTTTGTGTTTCAATTTCGCTTTTGTTTAAACAAAGACCTCCACTGGAGATGTTCCAGGGTGCACATTAGACTGATTAAACTAACCGTGTGAGTTTGGTCGGCTGAAATGCTCGGATGGGAGGGCCATAACGCTAGTCTTCTACATTACTGATGTGCTCTTTCTCTTTCCATCCTATAATTCTTTCTCCCTGGATTGTTTTTTTTTTTCTGTGTGTTTCATAATTCTCTCTCTCGCACTGTCTGTCTCACTATTTCCTTTTCTGTCTGAGATATCTGATAGTGATCAAACATATCACTTTGGATGGTCTGACCTGTATTTGACTCCACTGAGAAGTATGGGTGACCCTGGCTGATGCTGTAGACCAGTTTTGCACTCATGCCAAACATTTCATCATCTGCGTCCTGTGCCGTGACCTGAATAACAGAGGTGCCTGAGAAGAGAAAAAATGTATATACTGTAAGCAGTTATCTAATAAAGCAGCTGCATAAACTCTTAAAGTTCAACTTAATGACTTATTGATTTGAGTGAAAGAAAGGAACACTTCAAATAGCACAACCACTGCAACCTGGAATCTGACTTGATACATAATACGTGATTTCAAACCAATAAAACTGTTTACAAAAGGCTGCACTACATAAATACATTCATTTGAGCCGAATATATCATACCGATGTGTGACCTCTCAGGGATGCTGGCTGTGTACACCTCTTTCTCGAACTTTGGCTCATTGTCGTTGATGTCGTGTAGTTTAACAATGAACTCTGTCTCCGGTTCCAAGGGGTGGCCATTCTTCTTGTTGACAGCTTGGGCTCGGAGAGTGTAGAATGGTTTCTCCTCTCGGTCCAGACTCCTGGTGGCATGCAGATCGCCCGAGTTTGCATCTATCACAAAGATCGTCCCTGCTCCTTCGCCCGTAAGGACATACATCACCGTGCCATCTCCTCGATCCATATCAGAGTGAAGCTGGTGAGGGAGGGGCATTGAAGTCATTTATCAGAGACAACTTCTATAATACGTATTACACTCAGTAGTCTTGAGCTGTTTTTGGCAGTAGTTCTTTTTGTCAGAACGGGGGGGTGTGTGTGTTAACTATCTGCTGGTACTGTGATGGCAATATGTGAAGATGAGCCCTGACAAAATTGAATTCTGATTGCTTATCACATGAAAGTAAAAAACATCAAATGTGTAATCAGGAGAAATACATATTCATTACAAAGAGACCCATCTCCACCTGCTATCTCTATGTAGAAAATGAGTTTTTTTTCAGGATATCATGAGCAAAATCAAAGAGATCCCAAGAGAGACATATTTGAAACACATCTTGCCATTACAGATGGCTGACATTCACTATGTAAGCTTGAGTAAGGGGTGGGTGATCAGGAATTTCACTTTAAAATGCCAGACATTGATCTGATTGCTTTAAACAATGATCCCTGATGAAGGAAAGAGGAACCTCATCTGCATTATGTTCACAGTTTGAGTGGGTTGCTTTGTTCAAGTGCATCTTTGTTTCTGAATGGTTCTGAGCCACACCTGTTCTTAGCATCTGAAAATTAGAACATTCTGTTGAGAGCATGTTAAAAATCACTGTTTTGGAGAACTAGCGCTTATTCAAACACAATGGCCCTTTGCTTCAAAATCCTTCTGAGACTTTCCACACACATCTTTTGGAATTCACAATCCTCCTCTGAACTCTTTCTTTAGACTGCATATTCACAAGAAAATGTTGGGAAGGCAAAATGGCTTTTGGTGTTAAAAAGGTGCATCTCAGCAACCCCACCAAAAAGCCTTTCACAACCCTTTTTTCCCAGAGAACTACAGTCTCTTTTACAGCTTAGGTTCACATCAAGGATGGAGGTTATGCAAACTCTGTGCTCCCAGCACCCTACATGAATGCTTCAGTGTGTACTGACCCTTCACAAAGCATGGAAAGACTAAGCAACAGTGCTGAGTGCTTTTTTATCATATATTCTAATCTTTGATCCTTTGTCCAGACCCTTCTGCCTCTGAGGGTGGGCAGCATGGTAAGAAAGATAAGGCCCCAGTTTTCTCCTTATTCCTTGTCTCCAACCTGGCAGGAGTCATGCTGGAGAACACTATCATCTCCATGCCCACGCTTTTCATCTTCTGTATTGCTAGTTATTAAGAGACAACAGCTAAGAGAAGGGATGAGGAAAGATGATGAAACTGTTCCAGCACACATGACTGACTTATTACTATTCCGATCCTACTTGGACAAGATGGAAAATACGATATTGACATACCAATAAAAAATGCAAGACCTGGCTGTGTTATTGATAAGCTCATACTTTCCGGGTAGCTTCAGCCATTGCACTGAATTGCTCCTGAGTTGTGTTGCAATTGCAGTAACCCATTACACTCTAATTGTTCTTACATACTAGATATTGATGCTTAAATTGCACTTGTGCATGGCCAAGCTTGGACAATTTATTGTCTAGATGTTTTGACAATGCTCTAATAGCTGCTGCTGAAGAAAACAGCTTGCTGAAAAACCACTTAAACAAAACAGATTAAAGCAGCAGCATTTACTATGTACTTCATACAGTTATACATTTTCATTTCAATTCATGGAAGTTGCATGATTTATGTTTCATTATTCAAATGAAAACACATTACCTGTTCAAATCCAGTAAACCTAAAGCAGCCTTTCTTTTAGGTCACATAAGCAAATTTGCATGGCTTCCTACCTTGCCAATGTACTGATAATCTGTGCCAGTGTATTCCTCCTGGAGAAAAAACTGCTTCCACATCCATCCTCTCTTTGAGCGTCTCAAAGCCTCTCGCTCTTCCTGCGTTACTCTTGCTCCTTCTTCTCTAACAGCCCCTTTTAAAAGAGCCATGGCGTCTACGCTCTGGGACGCCCACACCCATAGGAGGCACACAGTCCAAGTCCTCATGTTGTCTGATCTCAGGGTAGGCCGCAGCTGTCTTTGGTCCTATCTGCCCAGGTTAAACTCTTGTCTTGCGGAGGAGTCTGCCACCCTCATAGTCCTCCCTGCTGGCAGCTGGTGGTGGGCACAAGGTACCTGTAAAGACAGAGAAACCGAGTCATTAATTGAGTGGAAACTTCAGATTGTATTAGCCAACAGCTAGTGCGAATCGTTGTTCTTCTTTTTTTAATTAGAGGCAACTGTATAAAGACGACAACCATCTGCTAATTAAAAGATATATCGCAAAATACACATGACGGCAATTTTGCAGGACTTCTGTGCGACTCAGGCTCTGATATCTAAATAATTGGCATCCCACGATTTAGAGAGCGTGAAGTGGAAAGTGGAGGCTTAGTCCAGCACTGTTTTGCAGGAGCCCGTTTAGCACAAGTACGATGAAACTCAGATAAACTCTCTTTCTCAATCTCTGTCTGACTATCTGCAGCAAACCATTAAGACTCAAAAACACTGCAGAAACTCCAATGGCTTTCACAAATCTACTGTCAATTAATCAATGTAAGTCCACTCTGACTACCCTGCTTAAAAGACCAAAACATTTATGTAGCACTTGAGTTAAGAAAAAAAGAGGAGAAATAAAAAGCAAGCTTGGACACACAACAGTCCACACCATTTACTGGTAATGTATGGACAGTTTCATCAGTAGGCTCAGAGAGAATAGCATAGTTCCACTGCATTGACCCTTCCATATGAGAGCCAGAGAGACAAAAGCATCCTGCCACCACATAATAATCAGCAATCACCTTGTATCCTGTTTCCACATCAGTCTTAAGGCTTGTCTGCAGACCAGTTCCTGGATTTCCACCCTTTCACTCTTTAACGAGTCGACTGCGAATGTAATTGCACTGGATCGGAGCGGTAGGAGAGAAAGCCATTGCTTTTATGAATTGCATTTAAGTGCTTTCAGTTTTTGATTTACAATATTGCCAGACATTTGCATGCATGTCTCCATCAATACAAAAAGAGACAGCAGGTCAACGTCTGTGTAAAGGAGCGTGACGCTTAAAGACCACTGATTCAGCTGAAAAAGCATATAAGTACTACTAAATTTCCTCATACGTACTTACTCCCCCTTTAATACTGCTGCCGTTCTGATGTAGGTTCTGTTGAGCTTTCCATTTTGCTTCCTTTTATGAATTGGCTTAATTGAATAAGGCAACAATAGATACTGGGTCATATTGATTTGCTGTCAAACTCAATGAGCTTGAATGTACCATGGGACCTTCATAATGTATATGTGTGCGGTTGTGTGTGTGTGCTCATAATAAAGAAAGAAAAAGGAGATGTCGGCTCTCCCATGTCTCACAATTCTAGTTTATGGAGGCTGGTCTTTATAGATTTCTGGAGTCCAAACTCCAGTGAAAGGGCTCCTGGAGCACATTAGTCAAACTCAGGGAGCCATTTCGCACAGCTCTATGACCTGGCAAATCCCCTGACACAGTCCTGCCGGGGGAAGTCAGCTGGATCTAAAGCGGTTTTGTTACATGGTGTGGCCGAGTGAACAGACACAGCTTCCACCACAAAATGTCTCCCGTGTTTATTTATGAATTCCCGAACCCGATGCGAGGCAAAGTGGGCAGACAGGCTCAGTGGCTCCCCGGCTGTCCGCAAGTACAACTGCATCATCCAGAAATGTGACACCTTGACACTGATGCTGTCCATCATTTAAGAGGCCAATGCTGATTCCACAATGAAGCGTGGTCTTTATGGTATGTTTAAATGCCCGGTTTTGAACATAATATTACAGCACTATTACCAGTGTAAAGGTAATATACACAGTGTTAAGAAATGCTGGAAATGAACATTTTCCTCCATCAGCCACAGAGGCTGGAAGAACATTCTCACCCACCATTTTGCAATCAAACATTTGTCTTGGATTAAAAAAATGACAAGAACAGAGTCACATGGAAATCATTGTTTGTACTGTAGACATCACAACCTCTGGTTTTATCACCATCATTGAAAGTCAATGTGCTTCACCTCTACTACGCACCATTTAACATCAAATCGCTCTGAATGACTTTGTTTATGTAAACCATTAAGCAGAAATCTGTGAAGAAATAGTGGAAATCCTCTTTAAAACCAGCTTCCTTCAGAACATGTTTTGAAAAACAAGTTTAAATTCTTTTTTTGAAACAAATAATCCTCCCGCTACTCAAAATGACATGCATAATTACATATCTGTCTTCTCTTAGAGACAAAAACTATTCTAAGACACTACTTTTCTTGACTGTCACAAAATACCACTGGAGTCCACTGAACCTGCTTGAGTACCATTAATGCCCACTGTTCTACACCGCTTCATTTCCCATCTGTGTCAACACAGCACTTTATGATCATCCTTTCGGTACTCTTTCATCAACTCTTCTTCTGGTTGCTAAGTGGCACATGACTGAAGGTTACGAGTATTAATGTGTAATGTTCATAATAGGGATCTACCAAAATAATTATTTTGACCAAAACCTGATTTGAACAAAGAGATACATTTGTCTTACTTTTTAAAGGAAAATAAAAACCCAATAACAAAATCATATATTTATTGAACACTGAACATTCCAGCAGACACGTCAACACAGCACATGACATTAAATGTACCATCTCAACTCAGAAGAACAGCCATTCTTGGGTCTGACACTTTAACCCTTTAGCAAGAACAGCCCCACCAGAGTTCCACTTGTGATTGGAATGTTCAGCTTCATCTAACCTGCTTCCATCAGCAAACGGTGTGTTTCTACAGCACTCCCGAAACACAGCAGCACCTGTGTTAATCGCTGTTAATTTGCCCATTATACAGCCACACATTTATTCCAGTTATTTTCACTGTCGTTCACTGAAACTGCATGGAGAAATTTCACTTTCCCAGCCATGCCTCTAATAACCATCGTCACATAACCTAACAATAATATTTCTATAATATATAACTGGAATGTCCTGTTTAACCATAAATGGTGCAGAAGCATAAAATGGATGAACCTAGTCTTAAAGTTTGCAAAAATGCACGCAGGAGTTGATCCATGCTGTGAATGGAATTATTCTGTATGCAAACCAGTGAATAAGAGCCCCTGCTCCAAATGAGTCCAGATTCAGGATTTATGTAATCAAGACAAGCTAATTTGAACAAATCATACTGCTAAACTACTAGAAGGATAATAGAAAATGTAACAGACAAGGTCTGCATGTTGTTTCTTCAGACCAATACAATTATGTTTTTACAACAGGTCTCATAAATTAGTACTCTTCCCTAAACAACAGGAAATGTGTTACCACAGCCAGGACACCGAATAATTAGTAAAGGTGGCCTATCAGGTGTCTCAGATTCAAAGAACTTAACATGTCATTTGACCTTGAGACATCAGCTGCTCTCTTTTTCTTTTAAAATGGCTTGTTTTTATTCCTTCTCAAAGACACAGTCTCCTCAGAGTCCCTTGAGAGAGACCGAGACGGAGCAAGGAGGGTACACGAGAAATGACAGACGGGAGAGATTGCAGGGAGGGGGGTTTGGGGGCGCAGCGACACCTGTGGAGGACATGGGGAGCCGGTAGGATGAGGGGAGCTAGTGAGCGTACGTGTGTGTGGTTGTGTGTGCGTGCGTGTGTGTGTGTTTCTGTGTGTGTGAGCGAGGCGGAGGCTCTAAGCGTGGCCCTTGCTGATAGCCCTGCCACACAGCAGACAGCACAGCACTCCTGATGAGTCCCGCAGGGGCAATTAGGTGCGAGAGAAGAATGTCAGCCACGGGAGGCGACAGGTAACAAGTCCTGCTGCAGGAAGTACGGTGCAGCAGAGTGGAGAGCAAGGCACAGCCAGCTAACACCAATACACTGTCTCCCAGTTCTCCCATATAATGAATAAGGCACTGGACCACTGCCCATTAACGAGATATACTTGGCTGCTGCACTTTTAAATAGGCCAGTCATGTATTGCATGCTGATCTTACATGATAACGCCGCTTAGGATAGCGGTGGCTGAATAAATGTTTGATTACTCTGAACTGATATACAGACATCTTTTTAGGTCCCCCCTCAACACATCGGTGCTCTATTAGGGGATTGGTGGAGCAGCTCTCGTTCTCTGGCTGCATCAGTGAGCTCTGGAAATGAAAACAGTGCAAGTGAACTCTCTCATCTCACTTGCGCAAAATGGAAGGAGACACATGCCATGTTGGATTGCGGTCGGCCCTCTCTCAACGCCAAGTGGCGAGGATGGAGAGGGAAAGCAAGGATCAGGTGAAGGCAAATTGAGTCTGGGTGGCACACTGGAGCTGATCAGAGCTGATCCTGTTTCCATTCTGTGGACTATCTGGCCAAGCAGCCAATCCGTGTCATTCCCCAGTGCACGGTGGGTAATCGATACCTATTGATCTGTCTGTTTGGGGAAAAGGGCTGTCTAGACAGCTGGGTTAGGATGCTAAGGTATCACTTCTCCTGCAATGCTCCTGGAGAATGATGATTGATTGATTCATAATCAGTCATAATGTTTCCATATCGGTCCATTTTCTTTGCCTATTTATACCCGTTGACAGCCAGCCCATGTGCCATTACGTCGCTTTGACAGAGATGAAAGAAAGGCCAGATACAGCTGGAAAATTCTGCTTCTTCTGGTTTGACACTCCCAACCACAGTCCACTGAATAAACATAACCATAAGACATGCATCATGCACTTGAACATAGTGGTAAGTGATAATTCTTGTCTTATGACCACTTGTTGAAGCACAGCGAAGTGGAAGAAGCTTGCAGCATGTGACTCAGTGGCTGCTGGTGCTTAATGTGGAGGGCTGTCACACCATACAAGGCGTAATCCTGAAGCCTAGGCCCCTACCAGACACAAGTGTCCCCCAAGCCTCCCCTACTAATCTCTTCTGCAACATGTGTGCCTTAATCTCAACAGGAGGAGATAATGGATTCAAATGTTGGAGTTTCTTTCAGTTTTTTTCTTTTCTTTTTTTGCTCAATGGGATGGCCATGTGCACCAACACAATTAGTGTCAGGGAGCATTGCCCAGACCAGATGGGACCTCTTAATTACGTAATGCGAGAGGCCATAATGTGGTCTGGAAGCAATGTTGTGCCAATGACTCTGCTTCTTGTGCTTGGCCTCGACGGAGGCGTAAAAATGCAAGGCTTTTAAGGCTCGGCTGTCTTGATTCAGACTGCTTAGTGAAATTAAACAAAGAAATTCAGCCATACGTGCTAAAATCCAGTGCTCATGAAGACACCATTCAGGTGTGCGCCATTCTTTTGCTCATGGGGAGACTCAACCGCAGCCGGCAACTCACTCCAGCTTGACTCACTATTGTCTATCCATGCAGACTATTCAAATAGGAAGCACAATGCACCTGTTAACCTGAGTGAGTATGTGTGTGTGTGTGTGTGTGTTTGTGTGTGGCATCGGCATTTACAGTCCCATTGGTGAGGTCCCTCTGTTATTCAGCAGCTTTATTGTGGGGTGTTTGTTTGGAGTTCCCTGTGTGAGGGGAGGAGAAGACGGCGTGAGAACTGAAGCTTTCGGCTGCTGTGTAAAAAAACTCTGCGGGAGCTTTCGGGTCAGCAGCTTCCCCTCAGCACTGTGGTCGAGCAGTGGAATGCGGCTCCCCATTGCAATGCAAATGCACCTCTCTGTACGTAAGGGTGTGTGTTTGTGCACGCTTGTTTGTTTGCTTGTCACTTCCACCTCACTGACAAAAACGCAAATCAGGAGCACACCCTGCTAATAGAGTTGTTGTTGCTGTAGTCAAAGTCAGGGTGAACTTTTTTCACACCTCAGTGTTGATATTTATTGTGTGTTGTTCCCACAAGGCGTTTAACAGCCTGACAGCACCATTAACTCATCCGCAGACTCAAACCCATCTTAGAACTTTGGCACTTCACTTAGGTAATAACAGCAGACTAGCACTTCAGACTGGCAGCTCCATAACTATCACGGCCTCAGAATACGTTACTGTTTATAGAGGGGAGATTTAAATGCAGGGTAGCCAAATGAAAAGCCTCCACTCTAAGTAATAACTCAGAATGTGTTTTTATAGCAGCAACTCTAGCTTTCGTTATACAATCAAGGTAACAATGCTTTCATTTTAAAAGGTCACGCTAAGTCATCTTGATTGCAATCACAACAACGTCTGACATTTTGATTCTGCTCCTTTGCTGGTATTAGACTTTAAGCTCCACAACAAAGAGTGAGAGAGAAGGGAAAAACATGTATCAACAAATTAATCGATAATGACATTTATTGACATTAACAACCACAGAAATAGAATTGAAAACCCCAAAGCTCTACAGCTATAAATAAATGAAAGCCTTCAGCAGCATCTAGAAGGTTTGTAGAATTAAAATGGGAAGGCCTGTTCATGTCAAGAAAGGAAAGGTTAAAAGACACTGATTAAACTGATTGCCTCGTTGTTCGCTTTTCCTCAGCTCATCCATAGTCTGCAAGCCGTAATGTGCTTTAGGAGAGTTGAACTTTCTGGCCCTGGGCTTGTCAGATTATTAGCCTGTACTTGTCTTGCTGCTCTTGTACAAAAGAAATAGGTTTGTTCTTTCAATAAGGGTCTGCGCTGGGCTTCCATACAGAAATCACAACACAGTGGCTGAATTCTGGAGCACATGACCTTTCAGCAGCCACACTCTACTGCAGCAGCAAACCTCCTGCAATTGGACATTTGGCTTTCAGTGCCATTCTCTGTGTGATAGAAAATACTTGGAGTGCACTTGGTACCCAAAAGTGTTTTAGGGTGTTTTCACACCTGAAATTCTGGACCAAGGTCAGAACTATGGTTCAAGCTTTTGTTTCACTATATGCTTTTGGTCCTCTGAGTTTAGAGAGTGCACTAAGGAACTGTCCTGACATCATGACCTGCATGGGCTGCATGCATGGGCTGCATCTCCCCTGACATTGATTGGTCGAGGAATGAGCATCTGATGTCTGTGTGGTGTCAGTGCAGGCAAGTTGCCTTTAAATAGTTGTGCCGAACTCTGCCTCCCTGCCAGAATCTGACTACCACAGGGTGCTCGTGTGTCACAAAGCAAAATTAGATAATAATTCATTAGTCCCACAGTGCGGAAATTCAAATGGAATAGCAAGGAACACAGTACAAGAGCAGTTACACTATAGTATATACAATACAGTACATACAACATTTCAATAATAAACAACCCCCCCCTGTCTGTCTGTCTGTCGATTGACAATAATCTGTCTCAGCTCAAACCGTTCAAAAAGTGTTTTCAGCAAATGAATATAACCATAGTTCAGCTGATTTGGACCAAAAGGTCTAGACTGTGATCTGCAGCACTTTTCACATCTGCGAGTCTGGACCTAGATGTGAAAGCCTCCTTAGTGTTAAGAACATGTTACTAAGTGCATTCACAAAGAAGGCACCTTCCCAATACAGCATCAGATCAGTTTTTGTTACCAATATCAGTATAAGAATAGATACTGATAAATCAAACAGTACTATTAGGTGATAACGTTCAACATTCTAACCCTTATAATCCAATAGTTTTATGAGGTATTCTGCATATCTAAGTGACATCTTACACTTGTGAAAGACTTGGCAATCTTTGCTACAGAGTAATTTGTGTCTACTGATCTGCTCTCAGTTTGGATTGACTTGTGAAGTAAGAGAGAATAATCAATTCCAAGAACAAAGGCAACAGGGGAGCAACCCAAATAAACAGCATTAGGCCATTATCAGTCTATACTGAATACCGAAGACAAGAACACAGCTGGAAATTTGCCTGTATTTAGAACCGAAGGTGATTTTTGACTCAAGCTGTGGGAGTCATTATTCGCAAGCATTCTCAATGGGCTCCATTACCAATATTATCAGTGGTGAGATAATAAAACATGGAAATTATACCATACCACCAAGGGTTGAAGAAATTAATACAGAGTGCACTGCAATTCCTGCAGCAATTTTCGATATGATTAATCCTATAGCTAGGCCTTTCCAGGAATCTGATAGTGATCTGAAATTCTAAAATTGAAAAATGTGGGAACGAGGGGAGTCTTAGTAATGCTGACTGTTAGTAAAGCTGTCTATATTTGTATGCAATGATATTAACATATGATAATGCCTTACATTTTTAGCCATATTCTTATTATTATAATTAACAGATAATGAGCAATAAGTCCATGGTAATATACCAATTGAAAAACAGCTTATTTTCAGCCAGTTTTCAGCACTTAACTTAGGTTTCCCCGAACCTGACACATACCTAGGTTTGAAAGATTAACATTCTAGTCTACATTTTCTTTAGAACTAGCACATGTTTTGAACAGATTAATGAAGTCCTGAATGCCCAGCAGAAACAGGTGCTCTATTTTACCCTTTAGTTGCACATTGAGTAGAGATCGTTCAGTGCGTTACACATTCACAAGCCCTTCCTGCCATAAATCAAAACATCCATGAGGAGAAAGTCAGTTCTGCAGCCTAGTGTCTTCAATCTTGAGGTGACAAGATCAAGGTGGCTCTCATGATAATCTGGATAGAAAGGGGTTTCCTCCCTGCTTTACAAATGAAAATTCACAGTCCGTCTCAGCAGGAGCGATAGAATCACACGCTTCTTCACACCCACAAAATAGCTGGAACAATATGGTACTTAATCAGTGGTTGACCTTCGCCGGCAGGGTTGTGGCGATTACTATGCAAAACCGAGATCATTAGAGGTCACCTTCGCCATTTGCTAGGCGAATAAATCACTTTAACGCTGACAGAGACACTGAAGATCTTCTGACACAGCCTAACTGGTAGCAAGATGTCTCTACAATCAGTATTCCATCTGCACGCACTGCACAATTCACAAAGAGAGCAGGCCAGTCCTTATTTATTCTAATGCACAGGCCCTGAATGGCAGAAATATTCATTGTGCATTTAAAATTCTGTTTTAAGTTTGTTTTTCATCATCAATGCCATATGTCCAACCCCCAAATTCTCTCTCTGTTTCTGTGATCTGCCCTGTCATCTAAGTCGCTGTCTGATTTGAGCAGTATGGAGAGTCTCCAAAGCCTTCAGATTCTGTGGTTATTTTTTCCTATTGGGATAATGGAGATGAAAGAACTGAGGCCTACATATAGGTACAGAGACATGCATCTTAGGGTGCTTGTATCTTGTTTGGTCCAAACCAAAATAGAAGTGAAAAGGATCACCATGGATCACTGTCCGACCAAAGGAGCTAAATTTGCTCCTACATAAAGAGGTGGCGTCAGGATCAAATGAACCAATGTGAAAACAATTTTTGAATTATTCAGACTTTTGCATTAATTTGCAGGAAATGAAGGATATCACCACACATTAAACAACAGTATAGGAAAAATAAATGTTGTGCCAAAATAACACAGCAGTATGGATGCAATAGACTGTGCTCCCAATTCCTGTATCTAACCCATATTTATAAACAGAAACAAAAGCAATCAAATGATAATCCGCCACTTATCTTATTGTACAGCATGGGTGCACCTGAAGGGAGTTGGATTCTGGAGGCAGAATTTGGCACAACACCTGGAAGGGTAACTTGCCACTGGCTGGGCTGAGCAATTTTAATAAAAACCATAAGAAAATGAATGTAACATGCACTGGATTATGTTGTTGAGAATATGAAATAGATTCATAATGCTGCTCCTTTTTGCAATATTTGATGACGTAATCTGCAAAAGACTGTACTCTGTTGAGTGTCATCCCTCTGGAGATAAAATCATTTCCACATAAATGACCCACACACATTCCTTTCTGGAATTAAAGACTTTCTATGTCCATATTATTACATTCTTGTTCATTAGGACATAGCTGCTAAACCAACCAAAATCCATATGGGATTTCTGCAGTCTTGCGCAAGGCCCGGAGCTTCAGTCCTGTAGTCTCAAGGCTGTGCAGTTCCTCCACCAGACCTTAGGTGGAAACATACTTACAGGTTTGTTGGGATAACAAGACACAACTGGAATAAAACTATGCTTTAAACTAACATCTTGTAACAATGAAACTGGATCTAAAGCCAGCACTTCGTAACTTACACTTTGATCAACATCTGGCAGAACCCCAAATTACTAACTACTGAACATGTTGTGCACTATGTAAGTTATCAGCTCCTACTAAAGAAATAAGTCATATGGTGCACAAATACATATTAATTTATAGAACTGGCACCTTGTTTAAGGAGTGGTGAGCTATAAAACAACACTGAGCTGTGGAGCAGTGGTACTGTGTTCACTGGAATGATGATGCTCCAGTCATTATTTCTGGGATGAGCTGGCATGATAGGGATGAGATAGGGTGTTGATCATTCAAAATTTTGTCCTCACCAGTGCTCTTGTCCTTGAATGCAATGATATTTGGGCAATACTCAAACATTTAGTAGAAAGACTCCCTTGGACAGTAGAGACAGTTACTCCAGCAAATGCAGGATAAACTATTTTAATAAACTTGATTTAGAGAAGAAACAATGAACAAGCTGGTGCCCCAATAGTCTTGTTAGCCAATAGTTTTGTCTTGGATTACGTTTGAAAGTCATCAGTATCAGAAAATGGTGGGCATCTGTGCTGCTATATTTATATTGTGCTTCCATTTCTCATCTGGAGTTCAGTTTAGATTATTAGGTAGGCATCAAGACACATACAATATTATGTTATTTTAATTAATTATGTAAAGTAAATTGCACATGATATGTAGAAATAAATGTACTGTAAACTGTAAAAAGTGAATGAACATGACATTTAATGATACCTGCCCTGAATTAAAATGAAGCCCCTGCCAATTAAATGTATTCATACTCAATTTCAACATTACATTTAGCTACCTGACAGAAAAATTTTATGAATGCAGGACAGGCAGTAGACAGTGTTTCTAACTGTCCAAAGTCTATTGATGTAAAGTTTAAAACTGACACAGTTTACAACCATAACAGAAGAAGAAGAAGAAGAAGAAGAAGAAGAAGAAGAAGAAGAAGAAGAAGAAGAAGAAGAAGAAGAAGAAGAAGAAACACTGTATTCTGCCAGTGAGTAGGCACAACACCCTTACACAGGGCCTGTGTTTATAGTTCTACAACTACAATGCTAATGTATTTTCACCTAGTGATTGATGGAGGAACTGCAGTGTCCTGTAAACACAAGAGTGAAGCTGCAGGCCTTCCCTAACACCTAGAAGCAGCAATCTCTTTGAAATGGCTGCCTGTGTTTTTGGCAGTTTATGCTGTCGCTATCTCAAAGTGCTCTTCTTTGACATTGCGATAGCCGTGAAAAATTCCATTAGTGACGTAATGACACTCCACACAGCTTCATAAATCACTCTGGGGTGAAATTAATTACAGGCGTCTGCTAATCAATGTTATCCAGCGCCATCTCCAGCAGCAAACGCAGCTGACGACGGGCCATTGTCATGTCAGGTGACAGCAGGCACTGATCTAATTAGCATACAAAAGTACGCATGGCATTTGCATACAGACATCCTTTCAGCTTGGACAACTGAACTGTTCAGACAACAAAAAAGACTAAACTAATCATCTTAATACACAAGGGATGGAATGCTACCTTGGAAATCAAAAACTGCAGAGCTGTGATTTTAAAGTTGTTAGTCCAGTTCAGGAGAGTAGAGACTGTGTTGCTGCCACTGATCTCTGTAAGTACATTGCTCTAACAAAAATAAGAGACGCGACTGTCAAATTTCATTAAAAGACTAAATCAAAAAGTCATACAAAATGTCACATCAATTCAACATCCCAAAGTGAGTCGACGGAAAGATAAAGAAACAGCCTGTTTTCATTAAGCTGCCGTTTAAAAACGTCAGAGATCATTACGGCCCAACTTTCCAAACTCAAAACACAAGTGTTTCTTTGGTGTGGGGATATCTGCTTACTTATTATTTGTGTACTGAACTCATAAAAGATGTGCTATTATATTGAAAACATAGCATCGACAGACATTGCTTTAATATTTTTGCAATTATTATGTAAAATAAAATATTTTCTGGTGTATTTATCTCCATAAGAGGAGGATGTTTAGTTATACTAAAATATCTGCATTTCATTCAATCGAAACTTTCCGTTTTTCACATTTCTTCTTCTTACATATGCAAACGTAGTCCTGATCTCTGTTATAAAATTGAAAGATATGTATCGTCACTTTCGAATCGAAATGATGACTTTGAATTAAAGTGAATGTAAAATTAGAGTGGTTAAACTTTTCTGAGTGCCCGTCTAATGGTCTTTCCATCCAGAAGGATTTCTCAGAGTAGAGTTCAAAGACGTAGAGAAAACTAAAACTGGAGCAGAACAGAGAACCGTGTATTTCACTGGCCAGCAGCCACATATGAACACAACATGCCATTATAAATCAGTCTGTTTCTCTTATTGAATAAAGCACACATGTTTAGCTATTCTGCCAGCCACACTGTACATGAACAGATTGTGGAGAATTAGTTGAGGTTAAAGCCTCGGTGATGGGCCTAGAGCCCAGAGAAATGCTTTAAGAGACGATCTGGTGTGTTCATGATACCCAGGCCTTAAAGTTAACTAACATGGATTACAGTCCACATACACACAGCTGAAGGACAATAATGGCCACACTAATTCACCTCCACGACAAATCGTTGATGGATGGCTTGCAAATAATGACATCCCCCTTTCCCCTTTACAGATGAATCCAGCAATCAGTTCCAGAAACAAACCTCTTTACTCACTTTTCTATTTCTCTAACAAAAAGTGCAGCCACCCCAACCTTGAAACAGCCAGGCTGCTCATATGACTCACAAGCGATGAATATCTATCTGTCTGTCTCTCTGATTGCTTGTATGTCTATCTATCTATCTATCTATCTATCTATCTATCTATCTATCTATCTATCTATCTATCTATCTATCTCTCTGTCAGTCAGTCAGTCCGTCAATCTGTGAGTCTGTCTGTCTAAGTCAGTCAGTCAGTCTGTCAGGTCTCTCTCGTGTCTACAATAATGGATAAATGATCATTTGACTCAAAGGGAAACAGGAACAGCCCCGGAGCACAGACCCTAAATACCACCAGTGAAGACTTTCTTCTGTATCAGAAATTACCTGACTGTTACAAACTCACTTCACTGTGTCCCCTTCTCCTCTCAGTTCACTTCACTGTGTCCTCCTCCCTGTTGATTTCACTGTGTCCCCTTCTCCTCTCTGTTCACTTCACTGTGTCCCCTTCTCCTCTCTCTTCACTTCACGGTGTCCCCTTTTCTCTGTTCACTTCACTGTGTCCCCTTTTCTGTTCACTTCACCGTGTCCTCTTCACTGTTCACTTCACTGTGTCCCCTTCTCCTCCTCTCTGTTCACTTCACTGTGTCCTCTCCTCCTCTCTGTTCACTGCTGGTCAGTCCTGAACCCGGACATCATCCAACCAGCAGCACAGAAAGTCCAGCTCTCCTAACTTTATTCCCCAGATCCTGTCCTCCAAACTCCACAGCGGTGTCTTTCACCCCCTTTAATGTGACCAACCACGCGTGTTTACTCAGATATGAGGAGTTTAAGGCGCGTGTGCTGGGCTCCCAGTCTGCCGAAGTGACCGTTATTCTCAGGGACCCGGATGTCCGTCATCCTGAGGTAAACGCTTAAAGCCCAAAAAGTGCCACAAAAGACACTCAAAAGACGGAAAACCCGTCGTTTAAGCGCGGACAGGCTCTTTTCTTAAAGTCTGACGCAGAACAGAGCCGCTGGACGCGAGACAGAAGTGAAATAAAGCGAGAAACGCGCTTACCTCAGCTCGTGCCGGCGCCGTTACTCCGCCAAGGATGCGAACCGGTTGGATGCGCGCGCGCGACTGCTCGAGCGGGCGCGCTCTCGAGCTCTCCTAGCGACCGGCCCACGACTCGTTCATATGAACCGAGTCATTTCCGCGAATCGGTTTGCACCCGATTCCCAATTGGAATTTCAATTGAAACGTCTCGAAATGATTTTCTTCGTACGGAGGGGTCGAATAAAGAACAGAAGAGGGTGTAAAAATGATAAAAGAGAAAAGATGTAATCAATAATGTGTGTTAATAAGGGGAGCGCAGGGTTTGTGACTATTAGTAAAGTTTATGGTTGTCAGACATCCTCGCAAACTGGATCAGCCAGGCCACTGATTAACGGTCAACTGTCACTGGTGTGATAAGCAGGTGATGCAAGTCGTACGGCACGTGAAAATGGCCAGTTCTGTGAAAGAGTCAAAAGTCGATTCAGTGAACCGACTCAGAATCACCCTCACCTCCCTCCTCCCTCCTCCTGCTCAGCATCACCCGCTCGCGCAGTCAAACCCGAACTCTGCCGCTGATTGGTTGTCGCTGCAGAGGCTGACATGGCATGAGGCCAAACGTGAAAGTTGTTTGGGAGTGGGTTTCATGAAGGAGGTCTCTGGGAGGAGATATAGACTGTGTTTTAGGGCACTAATGAGTATGTCTAACATTTTTGAGTGTAAATGTGGTTCTGAGGCCACTTTCTCCCACAAAGTGCTGCTAATTTAGTAAAAGGATATGTTTTCTTCATTTGACGGGCATGTTTGCACCCAAAAATCAGAAATGTGACCATGTTTTGATCAGAAACTTGCTGGTACCTAGTGTTCTTGTGTTTTTTTATCCTTATAAGGATATCCTGCTGGAAAGTGATCATCCAGAGTGTTTCATCCTGAAAATGCCATGTTTTTGAGTTATTTGTAATGATTAGATTGGCAAGGATATCTATAAGAAAGAATTCTTCAAAATGTTTGACAGTAATGAATATAAAATCTGACCGTTTTTGAATTAAACTACAAACAAAACTAACCGTGGTCCAACTAAAACAAAAAGACAACCTGATTGTCTTCTATATTTCATTATTTGTGTATGTATCAGTATTGTCCCTTCTCAGGACTTTTATTCTGAAATTTGGCCACTATGTGAGGAAAGAAAGAGAAAAAACAGCCCCTCCCTTCAGTATCAGGGTCTGTTAGATCATTAGCCCCACGTCCCGCTCTTGCTTATCTGTTGGAGTCTGCACGCAGGCTGAGCATGTACACGTGGAAAGAACATACTGTATATGTGTGTGATGTCTTTATGTTGCTCTGGTTCTGACTGTTGTAACCATGTACCCATCTACAGAGTGCGGATCTCGGTTTCTAAGAGTCAACAGCTTAATATATTATTTCACCCAATAATTTGCATTCTGCTAAAATAGCTAAGCCTAAGTTTCAGTTAAAGCCTCTCTCTCCCTCTCTGTTTTTTTCTTCTTTTTTTTCTCACTGTCTGAGAAAATCCATAGTCCTCCAGTCCACACCAAGAAGGGAATATGATGAAATATTCAATCCATATTCTCAACCCTTCGGCTCAAGGGGTGAGAGGCAAAACTGAGCCCAAAACAGTGGCCGAGTGCTCAGGCCGGAAAATTCATGCAGTGGGGGCCTCCACTTCACGCAGGGTGAGATGTTCGCCTGCCTACTTCGTCACTCTCTCCACCTGTGAAATTGTGTGATGGAGGGAGAGGAGAGAAAAAAAAAAAAGAAATCCCTATCTAATCTAGCTTCCTGCCGCCTCCAGTGCTGGAGATTCATAGTCATGCAGAGCGCAGCGGGCCATGCTGGAGGTGCTGGAGCCCTCCACGATGAAGGATGTCAGCAGCTTGGAGGGACAGGGCACGGCAGGTTAACGGAGCACCTGTGCATCTCCACACTCAGTCAGAAGGGGGTGGGGGTGGAGGGAGAGTCTCAGACAGTCCATATGTTTCAAGTCTCAGGGAGTCGGAGAGCTGATCTAAGGTTCACTAGGATTCAGCTGCATGCATTAAGGATATGACAGATGCACGGTGAGGGATAGTGTCAGCTATGCATGTAAAGGATTTGCAGTACATGGTAGGGGATGCAGTGCTGGGAGTCAGAGGTTTCAATCAATAAAAACAGCCTGGCCTGAAAAGTTGATAAAATAAATCTGTATTGCTTAACTGAAGGGACACATTACACCTGTGACAACTGACATAAATGTACCTAAATAATCATAAAGGCTTATTCCAACAAGGGTCAGCAAAAATTCGGTTTCGGGGGACAAGGGGTCCACTTTTTACGCAGTACCAACATCACGGTAGTGATGATGAATGAGCCCTGTAGAGAGCAGACGTGGCACTACACAATGTTCCCTTGGAACTACAAGGTATATATACAATATCATTATTCTTACCATCATGTCACTATAAAGACTTTATAACTCTGAAGTCAGCAGCAGATCTTTAATGTTCTGTAAGCTGTGAGGTGGTTCCTCTGTGGGTCGCATCAATGAGTCATGGGTATGCATGACTGTCGCGTTTCAGCGGTTGTCCTTCCCTGGAGCATTATGAGTAGATACTGGCCACTGTACACTGGGAGCACCCCACAAGACCTGGCTGAGGTTTGGGAGATGTTCTGACCCCGTCATCTAGCCATCACAGTTTGTCTCTTTTCAGTGTCTCGGATTTTTACATTTACCTATTTTCCTCCCTCCAACACATCAACTTTAACAATTGACTGTTATTCACTACACCTGTCAGAGGTTTTAATGTTATGACTGATTGGTGTATGTCATTCTACAATACTGGGAGAAGATTCTATTCCCACTTTCCTCATCTCATAATACATCCTGGAGAGATTTGCTATATGCTGTCATTGTTACCCAACATACCGAATGGTAGCTGTCTACAGCCTAATGCTGCGTTTATGACAACTGTTCTATATGGGTGCCACCATGACTCAAATGTTGTCTCGGAATAGCAACTCTGAGAAGTCTTTTTGAGACTCTGACTTTGAGAAACTCTTACTTTCCGTGTGGGAATTACAAGGTTTTTTTTTTTGGTTTTTTTTTCCTAACATAGAGGTTCTTGAAAACCCATTTCCCATGTCACCATGCTAAATATACCGTCCCCTTGGAACTATAAGGTTCTATCTGACATGTTTAATCAAAATGTAGATATTTACATATTCTGTGAACTTCTTACCAATTATGTGAGGTGTCTTTTTTAAGTAAGTGCATTTTAGGCTCTTAATCTTGAAAACAGAAAACATGTCTTAAAAATGCATGTTTATTAATTACCATATGCTTAATTGCAAATGTCCATATGTTTAAATATGTAAAAAAATCTAAGGGGTTCATGTGGAGTCCTAACAAGGCTTCACGAGTACAAATGCAGCTTGAGACATTTGCCTGTCTGTCTTATTGCCTATTGTGCTGTTCATAACATTTGC
The DNA here is from genome assembly GCA_034509495.1 of Acestrorhynchus altus. Taxonomy (NCBI): domain Eukaryota; kingdom Metazoa; phylum Chordata; class Actinopteri; order Characiformes; family Acestrorhynchidae; genus Acestrorhynchus; species Acestrorhynchus altus. The sequence goes on along the minus strand of CM067502.1, from coordinate 6,747,008 downwards.
AAAGTGTATTGTATAGAGTACTAAAGAGGTCATTGTCTGTTTATTGCCCTCTATTTGCTTGTTTGCTGCCGTTGTGTTAAATGTTGCACCTTGTTGCGGAGGGACTGTATTTCAGCACTTGGCTGTGACGGAACAACAATATAGTTTGGCTTGACCGTGTAAATCAGGGCAATTTCAAGTCAGAATCTGGTTGCAGAATCTGTCCAGTTCCCAACAAACCATGAAGCCACACAGTGCTCCTAAACATCCAGGGTGAAAAGCCATAAAGCCTTCAGTCTGACTCCCCATTGAGCTCCAGTTGGTTTTCAACAAAAGAACGTCCTGCTGATTTCCCCACATTCCTGACGAGTAGTGAAATTCCTCTCTGTCTGAAGGTGCTTTGTCAGTGGGGAGTGTTATGTAGGCATCTGAAGGTCTGACCTAAGGTCCCTAGGTTCCTTTAGAGAGAATGATCATCACATACATTCCAACCAGCTCACAATCCAATAATCGATCACTGATATTTTTCATGTATGGTGTAGTCACTATGCATTCAGTATACTCAGTTTGTGATTGAACTACGCCAAATCCCACACAGTATTATGAACACCTACTTGTTTCTACATTCTAGATTCACTGTCCATTTTCTCAGCTCATCCTACCATACAGGAGACCTTTGCAGTTCTATAATCACAGATTATAGTCCATCTGTTTCTCTGCATACAAAACAGATGAGCTTATGTCTCTGTCCTTGCATCTACAAGGTGAATCAACTAGGCAGGAGTTTCTAATAGTGGACAGTAAGTGGACCATGTTTAAATACTCCAGCAGCACTGCTGTGTCTGATCCACTCACACCCACGCCGCACACACTGACACACCACCATCATTTCAGTGTCACTGAAGGAGGATGACAGTCTGTAACTATAGAACTGCAAGGAGGTGGTCATAATGTTGTGAGTGATCAGTGTATAAGCCTTACCGAGCCACCAAATCATACAAATTTCAACAATCAATCCAGGAAAGAGCCTACTTTAGCTCTTGCAACAATAGATATATTGCTTGTGATGTAACTGTGGCACGGCTGAAGTGAATTCTCTGACATCGCTGATGTTCACAGCGCTACCCGACTGCTGACCCAGCAGAACGTCTTTCTCCAGTCAGCGTGAGTTGGATGAAAAATGCTTATTTTGCAGGGGGAAAAAAAGAGATGGCCGAAAAAGTGTTCAGAGCTGATTCGCAGAGATGGTTGCATGAAGACAAAATCAACTGTGGCACAAACACAAGGGCAAAGGAAATAAATAAAAGAGGAATTTTGAGATTCTTATCCAGTGTGCTACATCATCAGATACCACTCTACATCATTTTATGTAGCTGAGAAACTGGAACGGATGTTAAAAAGCATAAAGATTTGCGTACATCCAAAGGAGCCTAACCGTTTCCCTCATCTCTGGTTAACACCCCTCTGATCTGTGGCAGAGTTGCATCATAGTCAGAGATAACTGAGGAACTGGAGTCATAGCAATGCACACCAGGCCCAGGGAAGAAGACGAAGGCTCCGACAGTCCACATGTTCTGGGTCAACAGCCAATCTGGTAGCCTGACAGCTTTTTCCGCCGTGTCTATATTGCTTTAGGATCTATATATCTGATCCAAGCTAGATGGGACACAGACACGGTGCACATTCCTTGTCAGGTACATGAAGAAAAATGACATTGAGATGCCACCAAATGAGGAGCGTCCAAGTGAAGGCGAGGCTGCCGAGCGCTGTCAGAAACTGTCAGTGGTTTGAGGAAGCAAATAACCCATCTACATGCTAAAAATGACTGTTGTTTCTTTTTTCTAATCCAGGTCTGCCAATGCGAATATTTTAGAGGATTCTCCAAAGCTTAGGACAACACGCCTTAATCCGCTTTAAATCAGAAACAGCATATTGGCTGGGGCTTATTTTATTTCATTTTTTTTTCTTTTCCCCAACCAAGACAGAGTCAAGGAGCAAATGAAAGATAATAAGCAGCCCAGATCCGTCACGAAGCATTCACTAATTCAATGAAAAACATACACGCGGAAAGGGAGGGGGTTAGCATCATGAACAGCGGCGGCCTTGACTTGGCAACCGAGCTTTGTGCTTTGTTCAATGAATGTTTATATGAGTAAGAGAGGTTCAATGAAAAATGCAGTTTATCAACTCTACACCTTTTCAGTTTACCTTAGATGTAGTTGGTCAGCCAAGACATGTTAACCGTCCAAACTTTACTTTAGTAGGTTAGGTCTGGAGTCTTTTGTTCCCTGGGGATAGTGGACCACTGTTGGTCCATTGACGATAAAGCTGGCAGTCTGCTGGTGTTCCGATCATCGTTTTCTGGGTGGTTTGCTGGTGTTGGAGCAAAGTTTTAGACACGTCACTTTTAATTTTCCACCAACAGTTCAATTTACTCATTTTTCCTTCTTTTATTGCTTTTGTTATTCTTTATAAATTAGTTTAGTAAATAAATTTCAGTTTCAGTAACATTTTCAACTTTTTGTATCAGAACTAATCCTTAATTTTATCTCCATAATATTTGTCTTTATTTATTTTCTGAAATAAAAATACTTTTTTTTTGTTTGAGAAGATAAAACAATAGTATTATTTATTTTGCATGTATGACAATTATCTGGGTGGTCCAAAGGTGAACCTGAGGTGTCAGTGGGGTGCCGACCTTATCAAGCCAGCAGACCGATACATGCTTGCTATCATGGTTGCTAATAAATACCACAAGTCAGTAGTCACCCATCTTCAAAAACATGCCAGTAGTCTTTTTTAAGGAAACAGTATGAATGACTGTAAATGACCATAATTAATAGAAACAAAATCATGTAGAACCTGTTTTCTAGGATTCATAGCCTTAGTCACTGTGTGATGAATTATCAGTGAGTAATCCAGGTCAGAAAACTTTCAAACTGAATTAAATCCCAGTTTAAATTCCAAAAGAGCTTCCAGTGCATGTTTACTGCTCTGTGCACATGTGCCTGCTTAACCTGCATACACACTCTGACTGATCAGGTTTTTTTTTTGGTCTTTTTAAGCATTAATAAATTAATAACTAACAATAACAATACTTGGCATAAATGACTTCTCCAATAAATACTTTTTTGAAATGTTTGGAGAACAAAAGTATGTCAAACTATGAAAACATCCCACAGAATTGGCCTAGAGGTCAAAAGGTTAACAGCCATGTATCAGTAGCATAAATGTAACCTGCTGGCACGGCTCCTGTGGCCTGAAATGGCAAGCATTTAGCTATGTGGTGAAGTTGTGTTTGTCTGTGTTGCTTTAATGAAGCCCTGTGTTTTGGGCAGGTTGAATAATCGATGATTGATAAGGATTGGTGTTGATAAAGTGGAAAACAATGGAAACTGATTGATTTTTTGATAAAGTATTTAAAAAAAAAACAGATCTACCAAACATGCAAATGTAGAAATATATGGAAGAGAGTTCAAAAAAACTAGGACAGTGTTAAATTGCATGTTAACTGAGGGTTGATCACAGTAATTACTTCCATCTACAATCATCTCAGTAACTTTCATCAGCTCTAGAGTACTGCGCAAACGTTTTAGACACCTGATTGTATCTAGTAGAGAATATGCTGCGTGCAGTTCTCGCTGGTGTGCGTTGATTGGGTGCAGAAGCATCCTGTTCTTCACAAGATCTCAACTACATTTTTGAAAGGAGAAATTCTGGGTTCTTTTTACTGTATTTATTCTTCCTTGCAGGTGTTATATTGTAACCTGGAGTTTTTTTGTACCATAAAAAATGATATATTTATTTAAATAATGTCAATGATTGAAATAATTAAGTACTGAAGTCTCAGCTTGCTCATGTGGGGCTCACATGGGTCAAACCTGGACTTAGTCCAGGTTCCAGGTTAGTGGAATTGTTACTGGGACAGAATTGAGCTTTCCAAATGGGGCCAATCATTACAACCCACTTTAAGCTCACAACCTAGACCCATTAACGCCTCCTGGTCACATCACTGTCCCCGGTGGGCATCCAAGTGTGAGGACAACATGGAATCCATGGACAAACTATCTTGTTCCCAGTTCGACTACCCATACAGTCCTGTCATTGCCCATGTTTTCTGGGAGTGTCTTTGTTAAAATGTCAGTGCCCCAACTCAAAACATCTTCACACACCTCTGCCTGGATCTCATGCTTTATTAAACACTGTTAACAATATGATACAATTGATTACAACATTTTGATGCAGCTGAATTGGCAGCAGTGTGAATACAGCTTCACTTCACTAGTGCAAAGTGCGACTCGACAGTGCAGAATTAGAAGGAAACAAAATCTGCTCCAAAGCAAGCTGGGATGTTTTATCACTTCGGGTTACAAGGATTTCTAATTTATGATGGGGAGTATTCTGGTTCACCACAAAGGGAGTGCAGTCAAGTCCCCTGATGAGATTGAAAATTTCCAAGAGCTGCTCATTTGCATGTGTTTGCGGCATGTTTAAGGGGGTGGCAGATTCCAAAATATCCACTCCCGGAGGACTCCTGATTCCCTGGCGCGAGCGAGCCAGGCTCTGGTGGAGCGTGGAAAATCGTAGGGAGCTGACCAGCCTTCCTGAGCACAATGAAATTTCCGGCATCGACAAGAGAGTAGCTTCCAACGACCCTGGGCAACATCTCTTCAGCAGGGGGAGAAATTTATTAGACGGCCTTCTCAATAGACTTTGTCACGTTGCATTTGTGGGGCAACATTGGTAGGAGTGTAAGGGGGTGCTCAAGAGAAAATGACAGCCAAGAGGCATAAAGACTTACAGTGCCTACGTTTCATGTCAGCATGTTCAAATAAATGAAAATGCTGAGAACTTAAATGCATTTCCCAAATTTCTATGGCACCGTTATCTCTGGTGCTAAGACTAAAGAAGCAAAATTTGGATGCCAAATGTGTGTTGTATGATCCCTTGAATGTGGGTTAAGTGGAAAATTGTGTAGATCTGATATGTTGATGAGCAACCAATTAACATGGTGCTCAACAGGCTATGTCACATTGCATTTGCAGGGCAACTATGGTACGAGTGGGTTGTAGAGGGGGTGTTTGAGAGAAAACGACAGCCGAGGGGCTTAAAGTCTTGCAGTGTTTATGTTTCATGTCAACGTGTTCGAATACATAAAAAGGCTGAGGCGAACTTGGTTTGTCATCTAGCTTTCTTAAAGGAAGGCCATGCAGTTGACTGGAGATGACCATGAGGCGGTCAACCGAAATATTACATTCACAGCATCTTTAAGCTTAAAATCAAAGGCACTCCTCCATTCTGACTAAACAGAGTCTCTATATTCAGTGTTTACTTGATTCTACAGTTTCTAGCATTATCCCCTGAGTGTTCGGTTCAGATAAGACGTTAAAAAGTCTCGTAAGCTGCTTCGACTCTGAGTTTTTAATATTAGCCCCATTAACTTCTGACTGCTTGCTTCAGATAAACATGTTGAAAAGTGTTAAAAGCTTTTTAGGTGAATTAAAAAAGCAATTAGGCCAGTTAGGGCCTTTAGGGCGTGATTGTTCGATGTGTTGTACTAATCTCATTTGTGTTCTGAATGGGGTTACTGCTAGATTTGTCCAGTCTTAAGGCAGAGAAGGCTGTCAGAGAAGTAAAAAAGTGTCCAAAAAGGGCTAATCCTTCTTGATTTATGTGAAAAAAGGAGAGGAAAAGGAAGAAAGAGCAGCTTTCCGAGTGGTTAGACGACTCTTTTTGTGGGTTGCCCATTCTTAGCCCATGGCTCATGGGGCCAGCGGATTAATGACCCCCCGCCGAAGCCCCCCAGATGGACGGAATCTGTTCTGTGTTATTAAATCCCTAACTGTGTTCTTGCACAGGTCATCAGTATTTTCTTGCACAGGCCATCAACACACAGAGTGTGTGACGATGTGGATGTGTCCATGTAACTGACCTGTCTGCTGTACATGTAATGTACAAACGTATAAACTCTCCACTTTACGGAGTGCATGGAAGCATCCCAGTGATCTCCCCTTCAGAAGATCGCTCAGAAATCTGAGGGCCAGGCCACTAATCTAGCAGCATTACTCTTTGCCAAGGGATTACGGAGTGACAATTTCAAGAGGAAGGAAAGATGTAATGCCCTGCTTAAGCTGCCTCTCCTATTAAAAGCCAAATTGTGCAGTGACATCAACACAAGTGCCGCTTCAGTTGCTAAACATTCAGTAAAGTTGACGGATTTTCCGAATGCAAATAAGGATATTTGTATCCCGTCCCTCAAGAAAATCACTTTTCACACCCGTGTGGTTCCGTCTCTCTCTTTCTCCCTCTCTCACTGTCTGAAGGGTTGTGCTTAAGCACTCTGTATTTTTTCATTCCTTTTTCTCCTCTCTTTAAGAATCTGCCGAGGCCGTCGGGTTGATTAATCCGAGGTACGCTTAAATCCATCTCTAAATTAGCGAGGCAAAAATGAGAAATTCTTTCGGCCCGAGTGCTGCCTGCTTAAAAGTCTTTTCAGGTGTCAATGGTTTACAAAGCGACCGAACTTAATCCCAGCCCCCCTCTTCCCCTCCTCTTCTTTTTTTGGAGTGCCCCCAAGTCTCTTCAAACTGCTGTGAAGGTCCAGGACTGAGGTGAATGTGGAAATGTGGAAGACCCACAGAGCTTTTACTTTACAGACAAAAGAAAATAATTAGGGACTGGAGAGGAGAGGTGGGTGGGTGGGTGGGTGGATGAAGGGGAGGGGGACGCACAAGTCTAAAGACTTTGCAGGTAAAATAAAATGCCTTAGAAAATGAGGGGTAGGGGGGCAAATTAAAAGCCTATCGTAACCTTTAGTCATTGTGGAAAAAGGCCAGGAGAAAGAAGGAAAGAAAGAAACAGGAGGGAAAAAAGGCACCGGTTCACGAGTCACTGCCTTATTTTCAAACTGGAGGAAATCCCGCGAGGATGGCAAAATAAGTTCAGTCCACAGTAATTAACTTTGCTGCAACCTTTGGCCGGAGAACGCAGCCGACCCTGCAGTTCTTTTTTTGCCACTTTTCTAGCCCTCAGTATCAGGCTCCCCGCAGACCAGCCTCCGCAATGCTGTTACGGAGACTGACCACAGCCACCGCCACTTTATCTTTCCATTGGAAAGCACTTTAAAAGTTTCAATTGAACTTTATCGCTGTTGTATCACAGCCACCACCTGACATAAACCACATTTAGAACTAATGAGGATTAGCTGAAGTGTATGATGCTATAAAAAGGAGTTGGAGCGTTTATTAATATTGTTATTTTAAGGCGGGCGATGGGTATTTGGTGGAGGCATCCCAGTAGACCTTCCACAAGTCGCCATATGTCTCTACGCCTGCTGTTTGTCTCACACCTCCTTTAGATTTAGCATTTTTAAATATGACTGATTTTTTTTTTAGCATTCATATCAATCTCTTATGCTGTCAAGTTTCTCACACAGAGTGACTGAACGTCCTCTCAGGATTTCACATAGATTTCTACTTCTCTAAGCCTTGCCTTCTCACCATCACAACTGGTCTATATGAACTGGTGCCTCTCAAAAAACCCATATTCATTACATGCATTTAGAGTTTTTAGATAAACATTATATGTCCAAATGTTTTTGGACTCCCCTTCCAATGAATGCATTCAGCTTCTTTAGAATGTGCTTATTGCTAACACACATGTGCAAATGCACACACAACTTGTCTAGTCCCTGTAGAAAAGTACTGCCAATAGAATAGGATTCTCTGGAGCAGATAAATATTGAACCTGTTGGTACCACGTCTAACGCCAGGTGTCGGCTAGAGGGGTTTAACCCCCCCCCCCCAACACACACACATTTTGAGTTGTGGAGCAGTGGACCTGTGTTCTCTGGAATGATGGATGAGGTGGGGTGCTGACAATCACTACTCTAAACAGTTTTGAAGGCAGCTCAGCATCTGAGGCACTGCCATAACTGGCACAGGGGCCAAGGACACTCTCACATAAAAAACATTGTGGTGCTCTTCATGTTGCCATGCAGTGAAATCTAATTTTCCAGGCAGTTTTCTGAAACAGCGTATAAATAGAATGCACACATTTAATGCAATGTATCCACAAATAAACGTTTAAGGAGAATATAATGTATATGTTTCTAAAGCTCTGCCCATTGGTTATTTTAATTGGTTATTCTCTGAACTCTGTTTGTCCTGGCTTGGGGGTAGAGCTGCCTTCAGAACAGTTTTGAGTAGCAATTTTGCACACGAGCCTGACAATCCAGCGTCCTGACTTCACTAACACTCACAGCACTGCTCCACAAACTGGAAAAAAGCCTCCCCTTGACAGCAGAGTCAATCATCCATCCATCCATCCCTCCATCCATCCATCCATCCATCCATCCATCCATCCATCCATCCATCCATCCATCCATCCATCCATCAAATCAGGATCAACTTTTTAAATTAAATTGATTTGAAATGAAAAAATGATTCAGAAGGTGTCCCAATACTTTTGTCCATAGAGAGTATTTAACTTTCCTAACTTTCCGAGTATGCACTGTATATCTGCCAATCAGCTTTCAAGCCTGGACTAGCACCTGACCAAGGACGGCATGCTGATTCACCAGCACCACCTCTTTAAATGAAACCTCTGGTCCAGATTAGGCTGTAATCCCCGCAAACTCATTAGTGGAGCGTGCACATTTTCGTCTTACTTACAGGGCCTGCTGTACCACGCCTGTGAAACGCTTCCAAATCAAACTGCTTCTAAATCCCTGTTGACATGCGAGTGATACTGGCACAGCTGATGTGATGCTACATACAGTGTAGTCTCGGGTGAAATATTGCAGATGTGATTTCTGATGCCATGAGTGTTTGCCTGCCAGCCCCCCCTCCAACCCCCAGCCCTCCAGCCCACTGATGACTGATGGTTCTCTACTGCAGATCTCTCTGGCTTGCTGCAAAACATTCTGCCTTTCCCACTGTTGTGGAAGCCAAGCCACCGTGTGATGTACACCTGATCGAGTGGCAGTTTTGTCTCGTCAATTAACGCTGTTTTTCAGAGATAATTCGCCAGGTCAGGGGGGCTGAGTGGCAGACTATCAGCAGGGACCAGCAGCTGTAATTTCTGATTTATGCACAGTGAACGTTGTGTTTAAAAACATAATTGTAGAGATCCAGCGTGTCCGTGGTATATAATCTGGCTCAATATCGGGGCACTGACACTGTGATTAACAGTGCAGACAATGCAGTATCGGGCAAAAATTTAGACACACCTCAAATGCATTAAACGCATATTCGACTTTCATAGACGTTGTAACATCTGCGCACTCATTGTTCCTTCTGAACTCAGAGAGAGGGTAGTGAAAGAGTTTAACCTGCTGGATATAATTGTCTCTACTGTCCAAGAAAGGCTTTCTTGTAGATTTTGGAGCATTGCTGTGAGAATGTGATCGCATTCAGTGACATGAGTGTAAGTAAGTGGAGAATGTTAGGATGTTAGGATGTTCTCCACCACACCTCATTCCCAACTCCTCAACTCATCTGAACAGCAGGTTCAGAAGGTTGGAGCACCATCATTCCTCAGTTCCACTGCTCTCCATGCTGGGGGCCTGGCATACAGCTGCATGTGTGCATTTGCACATCTATGTAAGCAACCGGATACAACAGATTTTTTTAACTGTTGGTTTCCTCAAACACTGATGCTAAGATCCCATCAGTTGAGCTCAGAGTTTGCTGAGGTACGCTGACCTCACTAAAACGCCAGGGGATTTTATGTCGGTTGCTAACTCTAGATGCTTTGCTGCCTTTTTTTTTTCTTCATCTTCTTTTTCCTGTCTGATAACATGAGAAGAAAAAAGAGAGGGGGAAACTTTTTCTGCGTTTAGCCGGCTGAGGCAGACTGATTTATCTGCTGTTGTGAGAGGAAGGGAGCGATTCCCTTGTCCACTTGTCCCCCTGCATGGAGGCTGATAGTGAACCTGGAGGACAGGGTCGGGTGAGGATAGCATGTCTTGAGGTCCGCTATCAGCCACGGCTCATTGATCTCCCTGTCCTTTCAGCCCCCTGACATGTGATTAGCATTGTCTCGCTTATCTTCACCTGATTGCTCAACAAAGGACCCCGTAACTTGGGGGTTGACGAACCTTTATCATCAGTGTTGTGGGAGCTTGAGCTGTTCTATCATAATGAAAGCTAAGCTGAATTTATCTGTTTACTGCAGCTTAAAAAGTAACCACCTTCTACAGTCTGACAGTTATGTGTTCTATGATGTAAACACCTTGAAATGCCATTGCAGTTCAATTATGTTTAATCATTAAAAGGAACATTTAGTTTGGATGGAGAAGAGGAGATATAAGAGGAGCTTTATTGGGATTGGAATTTGCAGTGTTCCCTTTGCACTGCTGCATTTCACCAGCCCCAAATCAGTCAATGCGAGAGTCAATGGGAATCAAATGTTGCGTAATTCATTGCATAACTTTGTAATTAGGCGTTTCAGAAACTACAGGCACTTTTAGATCTCAGCAGAGGACTTTGGGATCTTTAACACCATTAAGCGTTGAAAATATTTACCAAAACATCTCTGACTCATCAAGGCATGGACTCTATGAGACCTCTGAAGGTGCTGACCATTAGCAGAAACCTTTAAGTCCTGTAAGCTGTGAAGTAGGGCATCCATGGACCACAGTAATAAATCTTGGGCACCCATGGGTTGTCCTTCCTTGGAACACCTTTGGTATGCACTGACCACTTCATACCAGGGGCACCCCACCAGACCTGCCTTACATTTTGGAGATGTTCTGACACTTCGAACCATCACAGTTTGGTCCTTCTCAAAGTGTCTCAGATTTTAGCCCACGTTTCCTGCTTCCTTCCCATCATCTTCGAGAACACATTGTTCACTTTCTGTCTACTTCAAGCCTTGAAAACCGCCATTATTACCAGAAAATCAGTTCTATGCTTCGCCTGTCAGTGGTTTTAATGTTATGGCTGGTTGGTTACACTCTTATTGAACAGGAAGTTTTACAAATGTGTCAGGAACATTACAGACATCACATATTAAAGTTACATTATCACCCTCCCTGGATGTAAGGTCTCAAAGGGTCAGGATTCAGCCTGCAGGTAGATGAGAGCAGTTGTGAGCTGCAGTGCTGCTCTTTATGTAGGCTGAGCAAGATCTCCTGCCCTTCACACACTCACACACACACACACACACACACACACACACACACACACACACACACACACACACGTGCGCACACACACAGCTCCAGCACCAGCCAAGTGCCCGCGGATGATGCAACTGGCAAAACTCCCGAGTTTATATCCTCTCTTTTGGAGCTTCTGTGCCAAACTCCCAGCGAGCAAAAACATACCAAACTGGTGGCGTATGGAGGCAGCGTTGTTGGCTGCTAAACTGCCTATTCCTCGTAGACCGAAGTTAACTACATAACTTTATAATACTTTGATTGTTTACCCTGACTTGTTGACTTGCTCTTGGCAGCAGATCAGTGGGCTCGCTGCCAGAGCACGTGCGGTCTGATAGCAAATCAGACACAAGTGTTGGCGCTGCCTGCGCCAGTTCTATATGTTGAAACAGCATCAGTTAAGAAGAATCAGGAGTTAAAACAGAATCATAAACCGAGGTGCTTAGATAGTGATGTCACACTGATATACTGATGATCTGAAGCTCTTTCGGATGTGCACTCTGCTTCGTCGACGCGGGGAGGACAATGCTTGCAAGAACTGAGTAACCCAATTCATCTTCATGTCAAACCTAGAAATATTACTCTCCCGCCTCGGGCAACATGTTTCTTTCTGTTTCATTGATGAATCCGTATCTCTCAGCTTGTCCCAGACTGCAAGTAAGCACGTCCTTGTTAAGGAATGGACCAAAGCACACATTCCACTTCCCAACTGTAGGGGAGCCCAGGAGCAAGAAAGAGCAATTCTCACACAATCCTGCTTTGTGACTTCACACTGTTAAATAAATCCATAAATAAATAAATAAATCCAGACCGGGTTCTATTTTTATATTTGACTGGCAAAAAAAAAAAAAAAAAACAGTCCAACTGAGCAAAATGGTGTAATCTGTAGCGGGGAGCTCTTTTCTGATATCTGGTGTATTTTGTTTTACTGTAAAAGTACCCACATGCTCAAAAGACCAGGGATGGTGTTTTTAAGGCTGAGATTACACCTACTGTACAAACATAAATGTGCATATAGATGCACTGTACTTGCACACAAGTCTGAATTTAACCCATCCAAGCAGTGAAACACACACATAGTGAATTCACACAATAGGGGACAGTGAGCACACATGCCCGGTGAGTTAGGCAGCCATATCCATGGCATCTGGGGCACCACTGGGGAGTTAAGTACCTTGCTCAGGGGCACTTCAGTTGTGTCCTGCCAGTTCAGGGAATTGAACCACCAACCACAGCTGCCCCAGATCATATGAGTACCCTTTCATACAGAAAGTACTTATGATGTGGATAGCTCATCCAGGCAGGGTTTGAACCCAGGCTGCGCTGATGGCAGGCTGACGCTCTACCAAGTGAGCTAAAAGATACAAGATACGTTAATATTAAACTATAGTCAAGTATACGTTCAGCTCTTATGACTGCTGCTGATGATTACCTTGGCTGGTGCTTTGACTTGGCTCTACTTGACTTAAAAAATTGCTGTTTGCTTTACGAAACCTACTGTTTTGTTCCTATAAAATTGCAATAAAATGGTAATTTTATGCCTCTAAGGTTTTATGGTTTCATAGCTCTTCACCATCTACAGCTCACTGTATCAGTATAGCTAACCTCAGGCCATGTCATTTTGAACCCACTCTGTAAGCATGGAGTGATGAGGTACTGTCAAAACACTCATCACAGCTTTTAAAATGTCTTTATTGTGTAACCACGGAGAAATTCTGGCCAAACCAACACCCAGATTCAGATAGGAAAGGTTAAAAGTTAAAAGTTCCAGGAAACCATGGCTATTGAATGCAGCATAAGTCTATGGGAGTGTTTTGAAACTTCAGCATTAGCACAAAATCATTTAATAAGTTTTTGCAACAATTTATTATATTTTTACTAATATTATATTAAAAGTATACACCTTAGCACACCCCTTTATTTACTCTGAGAGCCCCATAGTTTTAGAATTAGTTAAACAGATACTATACTGTGAGTTTGGGATTACTTGGTAAATAGTTACAGATGACAAACTCATAAAATTAGACATTAGATAATCATTTATCATATTCGTTGAACATCATTTTTATTTCTTTCTTATATAAGTGCCAGCTGTGTATGAAATGTCAAAAGTTGAAGCTTAAGAGTCCAATTGAACTGGTCCCAGATTACTTACTTTAACCTACAATAATAAACATATAACTACAAACTACAAAACTGACCTTATGTGATGATATTGATGTTCTGATGAATTATCAGTGAGTAATTCAGCTCAGAAAACAGCTCACTGGTTTCCATTTGAGTTAAATCCCAGTTTAAAAGCCAAAGGAGCTCCTAGTGCATGTTTATTGCTCTGTCCACATGTACACATTCAACCTGCATAGAGACTCTGACTGATCAGCAAAAGGGGCAGTGCTGATGATCTCACTGACCCACATATTGTGTTACTGGGGAAAACAAGAAGGGAGACGCTGTCTGCTCTATTTCTTTGCTGATAGTGTTCCATCCGGAATAAAAATTCCAAGAATGGATTATGTTGATAGATACATAAATGCCAAACAAATATCAATGACATTCAGTTTTTTGACATTCATTTTCTTTGGCCCACATTTTAATATTTTAAAGAACATTTTATTGTAAACATCCTTGAAAGTTTAGCTAAATTATTGCATTTTCAGCTCAGAATCACTCTGGACAAACAATTTCCAACAGGATTTCTGATATTTAAAATGTTCTTTTGTCTGTACAACCAAAAACAAACAAACAAAACAAACAAACAAACAAACAAACAAACAAACAAACAAACAAACAAATACATTAATTAATGAATTCCCATTTTTGTAAAATTTATATTATATCAGTTGTACAATTATTATACATTTTGGCATCTCTAATAAAAAAAAAGTTTGAGTAAAGTAGTATCTCATGAAAACAACATCTGGCATGTGTGACTCTCTCCTAAGAGTCACATAAAAGTACGTCAAACTACTAAAACATCCCACAAAATTGGCCTAGAGTTCCAAACGTTAATTTGAATGAAATGTGTATTTTGAAGTCCAGTGAAATGAAGGTCTTTGCATTTTAAGGAAAACAGCTCCTTTAGATGCGTGATTTTTTTCCAACACTAATGATATTCTATTAAAGTCAAGGCACTATTAAGATACATTTCATCCAGATATTATATATGTTATTTCCCACAAATTGTATAAGCGACATTAAGCGCATAGCTACAGTACCCTAATCACCCAGCGCAGAAGTGAAGTAGCGTTGGGCATTCGCTGCTGCACTGCATCTAACTGGCATTCTCCAGAGTGGATATGCTTCTAACTAATAAATCAATAACTTCCGCTCTGATGAAGACAAATATCAGATGGTAGATTTTTGAAGTGTCATGTTTGATTAGTGGAAAGGGCCTCTGCAGCGAGTATGTTTTCGCCTGTCCTGGGCAGCTGTTCCACTGGCCTCTCACCAACAGCATCTGAAATGAAGCCTGGACTTTCAAGGGACTTCAAAAAGAAGCTTCAATGAGAGAAGTCTGTAATTACCCCCATGTCTCCTAGGAAACTGTTTGCCAGGAGAGAAGCTGGATTGATTTGAATTTTATGGTCAATATTTCACATTAGTCACAAAGCCAAAACAACAAGAGGCATATCTTGCTCAGATGTGCTTGTAAAAGGTCACCTCAAGCAAATCAGAATCCAAACTGTTGTATTTTATTTTTTTCCACATCTCCTGTCTGATCATGTCTCCTCATAACTTATTAACATTTTGAGGTTCTTGTACTGCTTACACCAAAAGCTCAGCAGGGTAATGGTTACTGCTGATACTCTAGCATTCAATGATGACTGCTGGACCTACAGCCTCAACAATCTGATCAATAACAATAATGAACTATTGAACAATGTTGGGTTTCCTTTGGTAAACCATGGGGAGGTTTTTGATTTTACAGATGGAAAACTTCCTAAATGGTTCTTCATTTGGGAAAAATCTTTAATGACTGAAGAACCTTTCTATTAAGGTTTTTTTTTCTAGATCCTTTTAGTCTGATCTCGTTTGCAGAAATTAGTCTTTCATAATTTAATATTTGAGACGTGAACAAAGTGAGTCAGAATGGTTTGGTTACATACACCGAGCATCCATTACATTAAAACCACCGACATATTTACATTTACATTGAAATTGCCATTGACATTGACATTTATGGCATTTGGCCGACACTCTTATGTCATGTACAAGAGTGCTTTACTGTTCACTCAGAAAATATCAGGATTTAGTTTGTAGAGAGATGTGCAAAACAAACAAACATCTGTATGGAGACCTCAAAACCCAAAGGCCAAAATATTGCACTTTAATTATAAGTCTTTAATTTAAGTTAATTGCTCTTGAAAGATATGGTCTTCAGTTTGCATTTGAAGACAGCAAGTGGCTCAGCTGTTCAGACACCCAGGAGGAGTTTAATCCATCATTTTGGTTGGAATCTGAATGCTTGTCATCCAGGCTTCTTGAGGGATGATGAGTCAAGCCGAGTCAACCTATTACTGCCTGCTCTTTTCAAGGTTGTCTTAATAAACATTCATGAAGAGATTTCTTCAATAAAGCCAGAATTCAATTTGCCTTCACAGTGGCTCAGTGGACTACAGTGCTGGCCCCTCGACCCGAAGAGCGGTCATTTGAATCCTGGCTCATGGCGCTTCACCATCAGCAACGGAGCCGGGGATCCGACACTTTCTACAAAGTGCATTGGCTACCCAATGATGCTACATTGGTGGCAATTTGAAAAGAGACAGTATTGGGGGAAGCATGTGCTTGTTATCACTCTCCTATTGTTGGGAACATTGGAAGTGATGGAGGAGTCCTAGTTATATGGGCTAATTGTCTCTACTAAATTTTGGAGAATTCAATTGATAAAATGTCATTAATAGAATATTATTCATCTCAATGCCAGAGTTTCTTTAGTTGATAACATTCTGGATGTCGAAACCATAGTGGATCACTGAACTCAGATCCGTCTGTAAATCTCTGGACATATTTGACAATAAGCAGCTTAAGGATGAACAATGGATGATCTAGAACAGATGGTGGTGTCAGGAATAACAAGTGAAAAGTCCTTGAAAGTTGGGCAAAAAATGGGCAAGGGTTAGAATCTGAGACTCTTTGAAAAGAACCTGTTTGTGATTGGACGACTGGATCAAAACATTAAGCAGGTCTTGCAAATATTTTCTTTCATGCAGTGGTCAAAGACACTTTGACACTACATTCCAGAAACAAAACCTCAAGAACAGAAATCTTCAGATCTGGACTTTGAATCCAGTTTCCAGCCCTGGACTTTGTGTGACACTGTGTGGGCATTTAATTAGATCAACTGTTCCCTAAAAGATAACTGAATTCAAGATCTAGAACATACACTGGACATCTATTTAGAAACTACTGTACATATTCATTGCTGCTCTCAAAATTTCTGTGAAAATGTTTTTCAAATGTTTAACAAAAAATCAAAATATGCGAACCAAGACTCTGTTATAGCCTTATTTTTGATGAATATTATATATTATTTTATTATATTATTATTTTATTGCTCTTTGCAGTTATCTGGTATGTTATGTTTTTGATCACCTGATTTTGGACTGACAGGTACCCTGAAACCTCATCTGAGAGAAGCCACGCCCCCTGGCAACTTTAAATGTTCTTCCAAACATGGTGGAGGAAGTGTTTGAAGTGCACAGCAGCAGGTATGCTGATATATCCCAATTAAAAGTCAATAATCAACTTATGCTAATCTGCATCTACTTGGATTTACTCAGAGGCATAATCAATTGCTAGCTGAATATGTTTAGCAAACCTCACTAATGTGAACTTTTCATCCTTCTATTCAGCTGGATGGAGTGAAACACTTACATTTACAAATATGAACATCTCAGGAATTAAACATCACACCACCATGTTTGGAAGAATGTTTAAAGTTGGGCTTGGTTAGGTTAAGGCAAGGTTTCCAGGTAACTGTCAAAAATAAGGTTGACCAATGGAGAATCAAGGTGAATTCCTACTACTAAGACCCGCCCACCCATGAAAACTGTCAAACCTCAGTGAAGAAAAACGAATGTGATTCCAGAAGGAAAAAGATGATCAGGAAAATCCACAAAAACAAAAGATTGAAAGCAGAAACTGGTCAACTCTAAATGAAAATAAGTATCAAATAACTGCAACAGAGTAATAATGTAACCAAGTATCTCTAAAAATACATGATATAGATTGTTTCTGTTTTGCATTCACAACATATCTTTTTCCCCTTTGATTCTTAGAATTTCATTTGCATATTTTATTATTTTGTACTAAAACACTACGGTAAAAGAAGTCTAGGCAGTGAATTTATAATTATTTACTACAATAAGACCCCAAAAACCGTGTTCAGAGGCAGCTCTTCAGATGGCTGGTTCCCAACTGTTTGGGTAAGTGTCACTACAATGAACCACTGCGTTCCAAATCCCATCTGAATGACTGAGTGTTTTAGATCTTAACCACTGAAAAAACACAGAATTCCTTTTGGAATTCCTCAAAATGGTGTTGTCCACTGGGAGTTTCTTGTGTAGCCCACCAAAGAGCCCTTGTTGACGCTTTAATTTTGAATGCAGAGTGTCTGAAATCATTACACATTCAACCTGTGATATTTCCAACAGTAGCTCATCTCAGCATGCTGATGCACATCCGAAGGCAAGTGATGTTCACCCGGTGCATAAACCTTAAATAAAAGCGCAACCCCTCTATTTTTGGACGAGCTTCTTCAAAGCGTGCTGGATAATACTGTGCTCCAGACCAATTTAGAGAGAAAAAATGAACAGCATCTCAGAACAGAACCAAAACAATGCCAGTTCTTTGAGTGACTCCAACCACTCCACGGCCCAATAATGAAGTGTGAAATTGAACTGTCAGTGCTGTGTGATTGTGTGTCTTCTCTTGCCAGAGGGATCACGTTGGGGACTGATAAAGCCCTGCACGGTGCGGCGTCTGACACCCAGCCATAGTAAACACTGTCCTCCCAACCTCCACTTATCTCCCCGTCATTTCTGGAATTACTGCCACGACAAAAGCCGCCCCCCAACTCTATCTGCTGTCATATCAGCGGCGGTAAGAGCCTGATAATTCTGATGAAACGCTGATGAATCTTAGTGAAACCTCCGAGGAACAAGGCACTAAATGGAGTGTTGACGGAGCAATCTTTTCTTGTCTTCCTCGCCTCGTCCTCTTGTTATTTTACCAACTGTTGCTGCCATGTGGGGTGTGTTGCGTCGATTCTGTGCCACCGAGCCTGTGGGTAATGTTTGACTTGAGAAACGCATGAATATTGTAACATATGACTACTGTTACATATTCATGTGGAACATTATTCGCTAATTAGACACAAATTAATGATCGTGTGATGAATGATTAAGGAAATGGCAACACTCGTTTTCCCGTGGTTTCCATACTTAATTTGCCTCATCAAAACTCAAAAGATTTTTGGTTTACATGTTCTAGTCTTGCTCATTAACAGAGCTCCAAAGACTTAGGGTAGCAGTGGTGTGAGTGTTTTTTTTTCCCTTCATTGACATTAACTGACTGAAGTGGCACAAATCTATTTTTTTATATTAATTAGATATGTATCCAATCGTGGACCACATGCACACTGATCAGAAATAACATTCATTACAACTGTCAAACTCGGCGTAGGTCCCTCTTGTGCCACCACAACACATCTGACCTTTAGAGGCATTCAGTGGTATCTGGCGCTAAGACTAATGTTAGCAGTAGATCCTTTAAGTTCTAAGGTCTGAAGTACCCTTGACTCTGTTGCTGGTTCACCAGTTCTCCTTCCTGCATTTTAGTTAGACAATGACCTCAGACCACCCCACAAGTACTACCTGATATTTTGGAAATGTTCTGAGTCCATATTTCCTGCTTCAACACCTCAAAATCAAAAACTGATTTTTCACTTGCTCTCTAATATATCCAGCCCGTGACAGACACCCCTTCTGGTTTCATTGGTACTAATGTTATGGCTGATCAGTGTATTTGGACCCATTCATGTTAACAGTCTGACGTAGCACAAATCAGTTTTTGCCTTAGCCCTTTCGGCCCTCAGCCCCCACTGATAGGGCAGAATCACACCTCGTGTTCTCAGCTTTATAAGTCAGGAACACCTCGACACACCGGCACAAAACACATATGGTTAGAAACCGCATAACCTACTCTTTCAAGTACAGTAACAGTAGTGATTTTGTTGTGGTGCAGTGGAGCATCTGCGAGTAATTCTTTGTGGAAAATCATACTGTTATTAAATATATAACTGTTTTAGAAGCCCCTGTTTTTATTACCTGAGATGTTGGTCATGTTGGCCCTGAACAAATAATTTCAAGTTTTGGGCTTCTGTGACAAGCAGTTTTAGAAATTGGCATGGATCCAAAATCTTCCAAAAAATTTAGACCACCTCAATTTTTGAATATATTTTGTCATAGTAATAAGCTATATTATAAAATATCATATTTTTTTTATTCTCAACTTATAGACACCAATCTGCAACTTTTTGTTCTGAAATCTAATTTATTTTTTCAGTTTCAAGTCTCCACATTAAAAAAAAAAGTAGAAAAAAAAAATCATTTGGCAATTTTTGAAAACAACGTGGTCACTTTCATCAAGATATTAAACTTCTGCTGGTACGTACACATCAAGTAATTACATATTTAAGAATCCAAAGGCCTATAAATATATCATCATATCTCATGTAATCACTGTGTTATTACAAAAAAAGTGGCAATGCCAAAAACACACAAAAACACACACCTTGTGTAGCTAGGGCTCTAAGGGTTAGACTGGGTTCACATTCCCACATCCAATCCCATCTTGGACCACATGCGTAAGGCTCTAATAACTTTACCACATTCTGAATCAAAAATGTGTTTAATTTTGAACCACATGCTAGCATTTTGTACAAGCCTTTTGACCAGCATGGCTTATAGAAATTTAAGTATCTCACATTTTGAGAATATTATTAGTATATAAAATAAATGTAATATAATGTAAAATACGTAATATGTACATATATGTAATATAATATTTCATTTCAAGTTTAAGTAAATTACTTTCCAAACTGTACATATGCAGTGTCTAGTTCAGCTCACAGAGCCACAATCATTGGGAAGACTGCTGATCTGACTGTTGTCCAGAAGTCAATCATCTACACCCACCACAAAGAGGATAAAGCCACAGAAGGTCATTGCTGGCTGTTCTCAGAGTGCTGTCCCAAAGCATATTAATGGAAAGTTGACTGGAAGGGGGAAATGTGGTGGGAAAGCAACAGGGATGACCACAGCTTTGAGAGGATCATTAAGAAAACTAAATTCGAGAACTTCACAGGAAGTGGACTGCGGCTGGTGTCAGTTCATCAAGAGCCATGTAAATCGCTCTGGATAAGGGCGTCTGCTAAATGCCATAAATGTAAATGTAAAACTCCAAAGTCTGTACACTAAAGTTTGTATTTCATTTGGAAATTAAAAGTCCTGGATTCCTAGAGTCTGAACTCCAGCTCGTAGAGTCTGGAGGAAGAGTGTAGAAGCACAGAATCCAAGGCGTGTGAAGTCCAGTGTGATGTTTCCGCAGTCTGTGATGGTTTGGGCCGTGCCTTCTGTTGGTGTTGGTTCACTGTGTTTTATCGAGTCCAGAGTCAACGCAGCATCTACCAGGAGATTTTACAGCACTTTATGCTTCCATCTGCTGTAGATCATTATGGAGATTTCCATTTCCCTTTCCAGCAGCACTCAGCACCTGCCCACAGTGCCAACATGTATTATATATCTTATGGAATATTCAAATGATTTACACGTAAGGAATATATATGACAGAAAGATGCACTAGTATATTTGGCCATGTTCATGGTACGGCTTAATTAGTCATTATACGACGTATAAGATTATTAACTCAAATGAAAAAGTCTTTGTGACTTCACATTCATGTGGGTCAGTAATCCATATTTGTTGTTAGAGTAAACAAACCTGAGCCCTGTAACACCCCACATACCCACATTCCAATCAATAGTCACATCAATTAACCACATTCATGTTTCCGACTTAAAAAAACAGCACTATTGGAATGACCTATTTAGTGCACAACACAGGGAGCAGAGAGACAGTCCAGATTCTCACCATCAGCATAAGCTGTCGGAATGCGATAAAGGACCACATATGAAGGACCATGTCAGACCATTAATGCAACATAATTCTTAATTGTTTACATACCCCATTCTTTTTCAACAGTACTTTGGCAGGTACTGGTCTTAAAACAATGGTTCATTTAAATGAGGTTATTTATTTTATGAGTTTATATGGAACCATAACAGTCAAAGATCCACTTGAATGCTTAAAACCCTGACCTACTCAGTCCCTAAAGGTTATCTATAGCCTTTGTGATGATTTTACTCTGAACTGATGAAGAAGAAAATAATTGGATTGGATTTAAATTGGGTGGGATTCAATTTGGCCCTGCTGATGTCAGATTAGCCAAAGAACCAATCACAGTTGTTCCCAATCACAGTCCTGGAGTACCACTGCCCTGCTTGTTTTAGTGTTCCTACTGTAACACACCCAGTTCAGCTCAGGAAGGCCTCACCCTTTAGTCCATTAGTTGGGTCAGGTGTGTGGAAATTAGAGGAAACTCTGAAACATGTAGAGAAGTGATGCTCCAGGGCCCACAACTCATCCCTACACACATCAGCTATTTTAGCTTGGTTTGCTAGTTATAGTGTCCACACACTTGTTTGTTTAAGCTCAATTAAACTTGTTTTACTGTTCAAAACTCCATGTGCTTGTTGAAGCTTTGTGTGCTAGTGGAAGCTCCTCATTAAGCTCTGCATGCTAATGAAAACTCTAACACTGGTTTAAGATCAATGTCTTAATGCAAACTCATCATACATTCCTGTCATGTCTCTCTCTGCCAGAATGTAACTGTGGCACTGATTTTAATAGTGTTTCATACGGCAAGATGACAAAGCATTCAAATCCAGATCCAGTGAAAACATGCATCACAATAATGCGAAAAAATAGCTTTAAAACAAGTATCACCAGATTAATTGGCTGCAAGTAGCACCATTTTTAGCATCTAAAAAGTGTGGGATGCAGCTCCCAATTTTTTAGAGCATTTTAAAAAGGTTTCTTTAGAACTCTAGAATTAACAGAATATAGATATTTACATACATTCGAACCTGTTTTCATCAAAAGTTTACTTTATTTATTTATAATGAAATGAAATGAAATATTGTAATTAGATATTCTAAATTTCTGATTTTCGTGAGCTAACAACTTTCAGTGTAGTGAGCAATTTCATTCATGACACTTACATAAGCGTTTCATAAAATAACTGAAAAATTCACAAAAAATGTTAAAAAAGCTTCCAACAAGCATCAGAGAGAGAGAGTGAGAGAGAGAGAGAGAGAGAGAGAGAGAGAGAGTTTTATCACCCTGTCCACTCCACTTGTCGCCTGTCTGCTCCTCTGGCTGCAGTCATGCACACTGTGCCATTATTCATGGTACGCACCAGTGGATCATCAGCACCCCTGTGTCCAGCAGCTCCATCGGGACACGCACCAACATCTGCCCAGCAGGAGCCAATTTCCCCTTAAAAAACCTCAGAATGGCATCTGAACCAGTATGAGCACTAATGCAATGGTCTGCTGAAACATTTTCAGGATTTTCCCCCTTACTCAAAACGTACCAGTGCATCTCAAAACATAAGAATATCTTCAAAATGTTTTTTTTTAACATAATTTAATAAAATATATTCCATATTCACTACACATGGGACATATTTCAAGCCTTTTTCCTGTTTCAAAGGTAGAGTATATGATTTCTCTTAAAAACAGTTTTTGTTGTATTTTATAAAAACTCTTATATCCCAAAAGTACTCAGTAAATCTAATGCCCTGATATCATAAACAAATTACAATACAATTTTCTTTTGAGGCCACAGAACAGCAAAAACTCCATCCAGTCATTATCCTTGGACCGAATGAAAAGTTTGAATACCATACCTGCTGGCCTCCCTACCTTTCTCATGATTCCGCCCACATTCATATGCACCATACAAGTACCTGTTTGTACATGTGCCAGAGGTGCAATTTTCAGGGCCATCAAGTCAAAATCTGACCCAGAATGTTGTTTCCGATTCCTGGCTCTTCTGCGTCTCAACCAGTACGCAGTGTTTCAGGAGCTGTTTCAGAACTTTTTGCTTGAAAAGCTTGTACAGCCTGTATTTATGTAAGCTACACATCCTGCCAAGAGAGAGCCACCCATTTCAAATTCTGAATTTCTGGTTTTCATGTGCTAAATGTTATAGCGATTAAGAATAAAAATGGACATTTTTCACTTTACATCTAATGAATGTAAAATCTGACAGTTTTTGAATGAAACTACAAACAAAACTAACCTTTTCATGATTTTCTAATTTATTGAGACGCACTTTTACTTCATATATAAAAATGGACATTAAAATAAACAGCTCTCCAGGCTTCAAGATACTTTGTCCACTTTAAACTATAAGGTTCTATCTGCATTCTGAGCAGTTCTGAGATATCGAGCCTTAAATTCTTTATAGTGACATTGATATATTGTATTTTTATATATTGTATTTTACAACCAAAATACATGTAACCAAAAAAAGCACCTCATATAATGCTGTCACAGAATACGAATATATAAATAACTGTCAGATTTAACCTTATAATTCCAAGGGAACGGCGCGTTACTGTTTTAGCCATGCAATGTACTTTGATCCAATGTGATCCAACGTGTGTCATACAGTGTCAGAAACCTATTTGACATTACAGAGTGACATGATGTTGCCAAGCATGCAACGATTTATGAAGTTTAACATGTCATTGAAAAAACATGTTTCCCATCATGCCTCATTGCAGAACT
The DNA here is from genome assembly GCA_034509495.1 of Acestrorhynchus altus. NCBI lineage: Eukaryota > Metazoa > Chordata > Actinopteri > Characiformes > Acestrorhynchidae > Acestrorhynchus > Acestrorhynchus altus. The sequence continues at coordinate 6,722,952 of CM067502.1, read as the reverse complement.
TGTAGCAGTAATCTGATACGACCTACAGTCATGTTATGCGGTCGTGTTGCCATGGTGACGGCACTAGCTTCCCTATGGGGTGATAATGTTTACGAATATCTAACCTAGCAAATGGTGTGTATTCAAGTTCAGCCTTAGCTGTAAGCATACAACATCTGTGTTTCCAGAAGAATCAGCACCTGCTTTATTCTACCACAGGCTGAAGTTCCACTTTCGGGACTACATATACACAAATCAGCCATACCATTACAAGCTCTTGCCTAATACTGTGTGCATCCCCTTCTCAGGAAACCTGCCTGACGTTTTGGAGATGTTCTGACCTAGTGGTCTAGCCATCAATATGTGTCTCTTGTCAGAGTGTTTCAGATTCTTAAGCTTGAGCATTTTTGGGTGGGATGCTACTGCCTGCCTGCACTCTGGACCAGCCTCTCTCATTGTGTCAAATGATACCATGGTGTTGTGATACCTTGTTTTGACTGTTCTGTCCTAGTGATGCCTGGTTCTCCATTAGCTGGCAGTCCTCAGCCATGCTGTTTCTGCAATGCTGCTCTCATAACTCATGACCTGCTGTCTCATTAGCGATGGCTCTTCATCATTTCACTATTTGGGGGACAGCTATGGCCTAGTGGCTAGTTAACCCGCCTTGTGACTGCCGGTTTGATTCCCTGAACTGGCAGGACATGAATGAAGTGTAGCTTTGAGCAAGGCACTTTACTCACTAGCTGCTCCCTGGGCACTGTAGATAGATAAAATTCACTAGTGTGTATGTGTGTGTGTTACTTAGTATGAGTAATGTTACAATCCAAGATCTACATTTTGTGGATATTCCCCATTTTCTGGTCTTTATAGCTCAGGATCAGAGTTACCTACAGACATGAATTGCATATCAACATATGTAGATCATGTTTGAACATATAATTACAAGACATTCCCTACCTTATAGGCAATATATATATATATATCTGGTATGTGTGACTGCCTCCTATAAATGCTGGTGTAATTTAATGGCAAATAAACTACAATTAAACTATGAAAACAAAATCGGCTTAGGGTTCTAAAGGTGACAATGAGGGCCTGTCATGGGTATTTTAGTGAAACACAAAAGGCTAAATCTATTTTACTATATTGATCTGCTGCCATCACATTATGATCTGAATGAAGTATAATGTGCTTGAATTATGTTATGAGATTAAAAAGACGTTATAATATAGCTGCACTGTCTACTGACCGAGTGTATAGAAAGCACTAGTCATGATCTTCACATGGTATGAATATGCAGGTTGTAGACTTCAGGTAGCTACATAAGTTGTATAGTTTGAGTACAGAACTACCACAGCCATCTTCACACAATATGCCTTGAATGATCTGACTCCATCTAAGGTCAGGGTAGAATTGTGTAAATGAGATTTTTGGCTGAAGCAAAGAACATGTCGATCGGATCAATAGAGCTCCAGGTGAGCAGCTGCATGTCCGGTGCACTGGACAGGCCGTGTATGGCCGGCACTATTACTGCCTTTACAATGAGTCAGACAGGCAGGTGCATTCTGTCCAGCATATGTCAGGTGTCTCATATCATTAGCTGGAAGCCAAGAGGGAGGGTAACACGTGTGTATGAGTGTGTGTGCATGTGTGTGTGTGTGTGTGTATGTTGGTGAGGTGGTGGGCCCAGGGGTGTGGGCTAAGTCACTGGGATGGGATAAATTCTGCCTCTCACTCAGCCTGTAAATTGACTGTGACATTTAAAACGCTGCGTGAGATGAGATGTTTGCATTAATAAGTCGGGGGATTTTCCCTCTTGCTCTGCTCCCTGTGGAAAAAGTGCTCATTTGCACATGGACTGCCTGATTCCTAGAGAAAAAAAAAAAAAAAGGAAAGAAGACTGCAGAAGCTCTTTGCCGACAGATGTTGTTGTCTCTGCTGTTTGTTTTTCACCTCCTATTCAAATAATGCACTTCTGTTTCCTTCCTTGGTGAGCAGAATAGGTATAGGTGCTTTTTAAGGGTGTGATTGATTTGCATTGTTGTAGAAACTAAAAACTGTTAATTAGCTTTGGCACACGTGTCTTAACTACTCAGGAAAGCTCTTGCAGATTTAGTCTGGGTCCACTTTAGTTCCATATGATACAATTTGGAGGCGAGTGCAGAGAAACGCCATGGGAGATGATTCAACGTGGGAAATTTTACTGCATAAGATTTATATTTGCTGCACAAGATGTTTAGGTTGCTCTCTGCTTGATTGACAAGGTTAGCTCTTGGATGGCTATGGGGAAGTTTTAGTTTGAGTTGTAATGGTTTAGCTGGTCTACTTGGTCAAACGTAGTCTAATAACAAGAGCAGCACAAACGCAAATGCAACCAATCTTCTGCTTTCTTTCCTGAGATACAGTTTGACCATTGACTGCATGTAGATACTGAAATAAAGGCACGGACGTGACAATGACTTTGTGGGCCTCCAGCATTGAATGTGGGCATGATTTTCATGAACCACCTCTGAGGGTGGCCATTGCATTGTCCACTGTGGGTGGTAATGTCTTCTATGACATATTCCCGGCACACATGACACTGCGGATTGACTACCATTAAATGCCTGCAAAGCTTTCCCATATGTCTGGCACCCACTCTCTTGAAGTCCTTACTTGTGACCTCTCTCACAAGTTAACCCTTCACATTCCCTCAGGTAATGCCACTTCATAATCAGGTTACATACTGATACAAAATGATACGTCCCATAACATGTCGGTGTTGACCAGTGCTGCAATGAGCCCAGAGAAATGTAGCAAAGCATTCATTTAAAGCGAAACGACTGTGCTACACTTTGTATAATCTCTTGTGTACAACAGTGTCCTCACTTCTATAGGAGCTTATTAGAATCTGTTGTGCTCTGCCACTTGCTGCTCATTGGGTAACACTGCAGATACATCAATGGAGAGAAAATGTTCTGGCGAAATACACTGATCAAACCATGCCCCAGGTGGGGTGGTGAGTAGGTGGGGCTTACAGAGACAAGATTAAAGCCGTATAAATCTGTACACGGAATGAATGGTGACTATAGAAGCAATCTCTGTCGTGAAATGAATCCCAGATATTTTATGCAATTCTGAAATCCCACGTGGACGGATTTTTTTAGATCCACAAAAGACGACATGTCCGGGAAAGCGTGACTTTTCTAAATGAACATAATGTGAAGGAAATGAACATTATGTTAAAAAACACCCCATTCTAATGCTTTCATCTACTCTTTTGTTGTTGGAATGATGTGAAAATGCACACACGGCTTATCTAGTGCCTATAGAGAAGTATTGCCAATAGAATAGGACTCTCTGGAGAAGATAAACATGAAATTCCACCATGCCAAATGGAACTAATGCCAGATGTGGGTTAGAGGAGTATAAAGCCCACCAGCACTGAGCTGTGGAGCAGTGGAACTGTGTTTTCTGGAATGATGGCAATCCATCCAATACTTGGGGAGCTGGGGAATTGGGTGTGAATACCAACATCTTCACCTCACTAAAGATCTTGTCATTAATCAAATTCTTACAACAAATTTCCAAAGTCTACTAGAAAGCCTTTCCAGGTCAGTAGGATCAACTCATTTTAATTCCCTTGATTTCCAAATAAAAGATGAATGAGCAGGTACAACAATACATTTCCATGCTGTTTATGTAAAAAAAAATCAAGGTTTCCAGGGCTATACATTTATGCTCTATGTCCTTGAAACTTGACTTTTGCCAGTGTGTCCAGGTGTTACTTTCGCATGGGGATTTAGTTCAAATCCATACATCCTGCATCTGACTCTCTTCCGTTTCCTCTGACTTGTATCAGCTCCACAGACAAGGTCACAGGAAAAGACGGACGAGAAAGGTTGCTGGCCTTTACAGTCAACAGGTCCCATTTTAATTGGATAGTCCCTTTAAACCCAGAGGAGAGTGGAGCAGACTGACCCAGCATTTTCAATAATCGCTCGCATTCTAATTTCAGGCTATTTTCCTTTTAGCATCTGAAGTAGTTAAATGCTAAAATGGAGTGATTCCAAAGACACTTCAGTCTCCCCGAATCCATTTGTAATTTGTAGTGAACACTGTTGCTTACCACATCAGCTGAATGTGGACCAAAGTGCATTGTGAGCCTCTTGTTACCACGCAACGGACAGAGGGATGTTACATTAACTGTGGCCGCTGAGCCATTGAAAAAGAAACTTATCAAAATTCCCCAAATCTCTGGAGAAACCCTGTAAAAACGGCAGCTCAACACAGTTAAAAATGAAGACCCTAATAGTGCTCCGCTGCCTGCTTCCTGCTTATTAATTGCTGTTTAGTTTACCCATAAAGATCACACTGTTATTTAGGGAGTAGGGATCCTTTCAGCCTCTGTTGTTAAATTTGCAAGAAGTTTGTATCCGTGCTCCACTCAAAAATGCATCCTTTCATAGCCCTTGCATTTTAAGATTTTAATCCCTTTGTCTCAAAACTTATTAATGAAATAAGTACAGTGACATGCCTAAAGGCACGGAACAGGAACTAGTTGTTTGATACACGTGTTGGACCTTCTATACTGATTGAGTCCCTTGTCTGTTTGCGCAGAAAATTCTACCCAGACACCGACAATCATGATCATTACCACCCACTGCTCGGTCCACTGTGGGTGGTAAGGCCTTCACATTATATATTCATTGTAAACATGTAACTTACAAGGTTAAATACATTGTAAAAGTGTAAAACTTTGGAAAAAACGAATGTCTCACCCATCTGGCACACGTGCCTCATGCCTCCCCTGATCACAATAATTCACTTTGCCGTGTAATAAGCATGCTGGCTAGAGTTGAACCTCACTTACAAGATTACAAGACTTATACTTCATGACAAATTTCCATACTATTCCATGATTTGACACGCCAAGGTATCAATGCAGAGTTGAAAACACAGCATACTTTTTGATTCTATTAAATAAACATACATATTTTAGAAAATACTATTTAAAAGCCAAGAAGGCCCTGAGGCATCCCCTCCACTACTTTTCCATATTTTGACAAAAAGGCTGTAAAACACTGAATATAACAAGAAAATATTGAGTTACCAATTTTACACCAGCAAACTGAAAGAAAATCAAAGAGAAGCAAGGCAGGCAGTGCCAGTAAAGTGAACCAGTTCCATTGAAAGCCCTCCGTGCCCATGCTATAACAGTTGTTATAACCAGCTTTAATCAGTTCAAATAATCTTTTTCCTGATTTGCACATAATTGTTGCTTAGCCTGGTGTCAAGAAATGTTCATACATATATTACTAATTAAAGAGCATGTCGGAATTCAAACACAATGTGCTAAATATGGGACAAAACACAGAAACACGGATATCAAACAAATTCATCAGTGTGTTTATTTTACACAAACCTACACCTCACCCTTAACTTAACTCTTAGCCTAACCCTAAATAAACTTAACCCACAGCATAGCTATAATCGAAAATTAAGCCAACCCCCCTTAAAGGGAACTTAACCCTAATCTTAACACAACCTAAACGGAGCCTAACCTTTACCCTAATCCTAAAACTGACCCTAGTAGAATAGAATTCTTACCATTTCATGAGTTTCTGCCAATAAATAATTTTAGCAGCTCCATAACAGATAAATGAGGCAAAGATCTATTTTCTTCTTTAAGTACACAGCAGACTGAATTTGACAAACAGCATCACGAGTGGATAGAAGCTTACTGTGAATCATACTTTGATATATGTAATATGCAGAATATGTTCATAGGTTACATATGTAACCTGAACTGTGGTGAACTTTAGTCATTTTGCAATTTCAGGTTTTTGAAACAATCTAATTTAACCTCTGTTCTTGAGAGTTATCCGTACTTTGCACCTTGAAACAAACCCTCTGTGTTTACATTCACGAGGGCATCTCTTGAGTGTTGACTCCTCTTCAGAAACGTGGGAGTTTCAGAGGCACAGTGGCTTAGTGGTTAGCATGCTTTCCTCCCAGTTTTGGGTCTTGAGTTCAAGTCATTATCTTAGAGGATATTCATCCTGTGTCCATACGGGTTTCTTCCGCGGTTTCATCGCACAGTCCAAAAACAAGGTATGGATTGGTACTCTGTCCTGGTTGAACCCACCTAAGTGCTTTATGCAGTCCTCCAGGTGGACGTGAAGGATCGTAAGGATGTTGGGTATTTAGAAAGGCACTAGATAAGTGTAACATTGATTGATTGATTGGTTTTCTGTTCCATGGAAAGAATTCTGTGTTTATCTACTCCCGTTTGGTGTTGCTGAGTCAGTCGCTGCATTCCTTCTTCGGGAGAATGAACAACTCGCTTATTTGGTTCTTCTCACCTTTCTGTTATCTCTCTGATAGGTCTGTAGGTGGCCTTCTTCACTCTGTGCACTGTGACCTCTGTGGGCTGTGTAATCAAGCCTTTTGCAAAACTCCTTCCAGGGTGAAGATATTCAGACATTCGAGTGGACAGGGAAATTGGAGGTTTATGAAATTGCTGATGCCGCAAGACATGACAAGTAGTTGCTTGTCATCTAAAAAAACACAAAGTCTCGCACTACACATCTAAAGAATGCCTGGTGTCATGGTGTGGTGTGCAATTTCATACATAGATCATCTCCATTACAGGCCATTTGACAGCCAAACATTACATTAATGAGATCCTAATATTAGTGGTTCTGAACACACACTCCAACCGGGCAACTTTTTTCTTCATACTGCTTCTGTCTCAAGAACTCACCTTGTACACACAGATACTATGCTATGACCAAAGACCAAAGACCAAAGACCGAAGACCTGTCCCTGACTTAAAATATGTGGGATGCTCTTGGATGTGCTATCAACACTCCATCCCGAGTGAGACTAATCAAGATGCATGGGATGGATTATCACAGGACACCATTAGGAACCTCTACAACTCCATTCTGAATTGTCTGGCATGTTGCGTTAAGACCGACGCTGTACTGAGAGACACAACTTCTGTATGTAGCTCAATAAATATTGTCCATATTTTTAAACATTTATTGTTCTGGTCACCTTTATCTTCTTTCCCAATTGCACTTCAATCCCTCACTTCTTTCTGAGTGCAACAATTGTTTTACAATGAGTGCATTTTCAAAAATTTAGGGAGGGAAATCTCTATTTCTGAAAAGGCCTGAAATTTGGACGAGGCCTGAAATATTTTCATGAAAGGCTCCTAAATGCAAATCTAGTGGATAATGACATCACTGACCCAAATATCAGGTTATAAAGGAAAATGAGAAAGAAGGGACTGTTCAACACACACTGTTCAAATTTCAGAATAAAATCCTGATAAGGGATGAATAACACAAATATAAATAATTCTTCAATATTCAGCTCAAAAATACATTAAAATGTGGGCGCAAGTACATTTCACAGACAAATTCTGTTAATTTTTCCATTTCAAATGAACTCATATTTGAGAATCTCTTGAACATAACAATATCTGGTATGAGTGTCTATCTCCTATTAATATTTTTCTATTTTTGAACTAAAGCTGAAAGTCTTCACTTCAGTCACATCTTCACTGCTTCATTTCAAATGGACCGAGGTAGTGTACAGAGGCGAAATGACAGAAAGATATGTGTGTGTGTGTATATATATATATATGTATGTGTGTGTGTGAGTGTGATATGTATCACTGTAAAACAATCAGAAAGGCTGCTTTTGGATAATGTTGGAAAATGTGCGTCACCGTTTTAGTTGTTTTTTATCTTCTCTATTTTTTTCCCAGTGTGTCCTGGTTTTGATGCCATCCCTTTTGCAGGAAACATCTGGCGTGCGATGCTAGATTTATCGTGGGAACAATAATTAAATGCATCACAGATGAACCCATCAGAACAGCGAGATGTGAGAAAAAAAAAATACAACAGAAAAATACGAAGAGCAGAATAAACGTCCATGGCTTTATGGTATTCCAAAAAAATCACAATCAGTGCAGAACCTGGAGGTCACAAATTTAAATGCATGTCAGCCTGTTTGCCACCAAATACAGTTACTGGAGTCAAACCGATTCTGTTCTGATTCTAATTGCCCATATGCTGCTTAATCTACTGTGCACTTTATGTCCAGAATTGCTTTTGAAATCAAAGGGAATATTAGGGAGTTTTCCCATTAATGCAATATTTTGAAACATTGTTGTGAGGATTTGATGGTATTAGTACTGATGATGGATGATTAGTTCTAGATCACAAATCAAACCATACTTATTCCATGGATATTGGCTAAGGACCCAGAAAACCGGGTCATTTCCCAGAATACTTTCATTTACTTTCTACTATTTACAATTTACTTTCTTCTTATTTTCTTGCATTATGTAAAGATCAATAAAAAACAAAACCACTGGTGAGTAAGCCAAAGGCAACAGAGGCGAGGAACAGAGGCGATGAACCAACTCTCCTCTAACTCTCCTCTAGTTAAACCTGGAATTAAACCTCCAAAGTAGACTTGTTAAACTGCTAATAGATTATTGATAAAACACTGTAACACCACATCTATAAATACAAATTAAAGAAACAATGACAATATACAGTACTTCAGTTTTCTTGAGCTACCCAGTAACTCGCAGTACAAATGGCATCATTTTGGGAGACAGACCCCCCATAATGACCCCTATGTATACCCCACTGCCACACTTCACAGTGTTCACGCCTGTTGCCGGCCATCCTGAACGTAAGCCAAAATCAAGAAATTAGATTTCTCCTCCCCGTGCTCCCCAAGTGGGTGAGGTCTGACAGCGACATTCCAAACTAGACATTTACATATGTAATGTTCACTCTTTATTATTTATGCTCTTTCATTTATAGTTGCATTTAAAATTAAAATAGCAAAATCTGTAATGTATGAATTCTTTGTGAAGTCATATTTATGCAAACTATTTGAAGTATCCAATAACAACTGTCATGCAGCAACCTTGACTCTATGTGTTTGCCATTTCTGTCATATTGACATAACATATGGGGAATGAACGTGCAGTTATGTTCTAAAATTAGGTTCATATGATTTCCATAATAATAATAATACTATTATAAATAATAATAAATAAATAATAAATACTATTAACGAAGAGGGGAAAAATAACCTAAATTTAAATGGGGAAAAAAGAAATACAAAAACTAAATGAGAGCAATTTGGGACAAAAAGACTATTATTAACAACCACCATAATGGTTTTATTTTTGCCTGAATTGTGTGAAGTCAGAATTCTTTGTCATTCATCCCACAGAATCCAAAACAATGGCCTGCCACCACTACACACACAAAACGGTGCAGAACCCTCTGAAAAGGAATTGTTTGAAAGGCCTTGATTTATTTTATTAGCTGGGCACCGCACTTTGGCTACAAACGATGCCAAGTCTCCATTCCCAGTAGACAAGGTCCAGAACGCTGAGAAAAAAAGAGAAAAATTCTATAGACGATGGAAATTGGAGAGCCTGTTTAGATGACCATGAAAGGCGGTCCAAATGAAATGCCTTGTGAATAAGTAGGCATGTAGACAGTGGCCTTCGCTCAGCCTGCTGGAGTTATAGGTCATTCAGCACCTCTTCAGGAGCGTTGAGCGCCTGGCCAGAGCTGCGTCACACAGAACTCTTTTGTTCACAAATGAATTTGTGAGATTTGTGAGGACAGAACACAATGCATGGAACATGTTAATACACACGTGACCACCTTTACAGCTGGAGATGGCGGATGGGTGGAGCCGAACTGTGTGAGTCTTATGTTAAGAGGATGTTTGTGTAATCTTTGGGAAAAAGGGAATTAATGTGGTTTTGAGGGAAAAAAAGAAAAGAAAAACAAAACAGAACTATGATTTATTCTGTTTCCAGTGTGGAAATCTCATTTGGACCATTTGACCACAACACTGTCCCATGGGCCACACTGCTGTTTCTAGAGCCACAGCTTGTTGATGAGAGAGAGGGAGGGAGGGAGGGAAAGAGTAACACAGAGAGAAAAATAGAGAAATATTAAGGATCTTAGATCATTTTAGGCTAATGTGGGACTCATGCAGGTCTTGGCTGTTATTCTAGTCAGATGTATGAACATTCTGTGATTAGTGGTCCAAAATAGTTGTTCCAGAACCACTTGGAATACACTGACATGCCAAAGTCATGGAACATCAGCATGTAAACTGAACACATAAAGGGGTGTTACCTTGCGAACACCCACACCTATAAGTTACGAGTGAGGTTGGCCAGCTTGTTCATGGAAAAAAGATGTTCACACAAGAAATGAAACAAACAACACCCATCACACTGAATCGGACATCCCCCCTGGCTGCATGATATTACCAAATTCCGAATTCCTTCCCAGTCCCACTTCCCTCCAGCTCATCTTTAAAAAAAAAAACAGGGCTGAATTCAGTAACCAGTCCAGCCCTGCCTACATCCTTGGTCAAGTGTTAAGCTGATGTAGAAGATCGCGTCATGTTCACCGCCTGTAACTCTTGACTCTCAGAAGCTCATCTTCTGATGCTGTTGTGGGTTTCAGTGTTGCACCCCTTTGTACCAGACCTCTTTGGTTTCCTCCAGCTCTAAGCTGTAACAAGTTAACCAATGAACTGTTCCATAGTTTATAGCTTACAACTCTAGCGTTTCTACTGCTTAAGCTGCTTAAATGTCAATGAAAACTGTAATGTTCTGCAAAGGGTGTTCTGCTTGCCCTGAGAGTAGACAACATGCTATTCTGTTGTTGCTGTGGTAATGGAAGCAATTCTGTCAACAACACACCTTTGAGACACTGAGAACAGCGCTCGCTGCCAAACATCAGCGAGAAGAGACCAAATCCTCTCCAGCACTGGGATGTGCAGCAGTTTAGCTGTGTTCTCCAACATGATGGAACTCCATCCAAAATGCGGATGGTTTGGATTTCCAGAAATAATCATCCAACATCAGTACGTAACCTCTTATAACCCAAGATCTGCACTTTGCCGGCAGTTAAATGCCATTTTCTAGGCTTCATAACTCAGGATCGGAGTAACCAACAGACATGATACACATAACAAACACAAGACCCTATCAAACTCATCCACTGTGGGATGAAGTTCCCCCACTTTAAATGCCAAAGGAGCTTCCAGTACATGTTTACTGTTCTGTACACATGTGCATGCTCAACCTACCTACAGACTCTGACTGATCAGCGAGAGGGAGCAGGTCTGATGACATCACTGATCACTGATCATGTCAGAATAAAGGTCCTGCAAAGGGATAATACTGATTCATACGGGAATAATGAAAAATAACAAAGGACATTTTATAAATTATTATATTTTATTATAGGATATATTATAAATATCCTTGTCAGTCTAATCACTGTGAATAATTCATCAAACCTATTGCAGTTTCAGCTCATAAACACTCTGGCTTATCAACTTCCAAAAGGGTGTCTGAGATATAAAGTATTTTTCAGTCCTTGTAACAAAAAAGAAAGAAACATTACATTTTGATCAAGACATGGTCAAATGCATACACATATTTAAATTCTCCTAACTTTTACATCTCAAATGAAGACAAAAATAAGTAGCCTAGACTCATGAAAATAACAGTTTCTGGTATGTGTGGCTGTCTCATATAAGCACTTATAGAACGTAGTGCATCAAACAACAAAAACATCCCACAGAATTGGCCTACAGTTCTAAAAACTAATACTCTTGTGTGGCTGAATACAATCAAATCCTACTCACACCGATGTTCCAATATCTGGGGTATAAAAGCCTTCCCCGAAGATTACCGACAATACCTGCAGGAAAAAGCGACAAACTGCCTATTAAGGCTGGGAGCTAATAAATAGAGTGAAAAATAGATATCTGGATAGATGGAAGGAGTGAGCGTGATACTGGGAACACTGGGGGTGGGAAACAGCGGAGTAGTTGCTTGCTGTACAGCCAGACTGTAATTACTGCCTCTCTCAGCAGACAGTAGTCATGTCTCATTACTGTCACCACATGACGCCGTTACTACTGGTGACCAGCCCAGCACCTTTCCACGCCTGCCATGTTCACTCTCTCTGTCTCTCTCACTCTCTCCCTCTCTCTCAGTCTCTCTGTGGCTTCTCTTTTTTGTGTTTCTGTCTCTCTCCCTCTCTCTCAAGCTCACTTAGGACCCTTTTTTCGTGTGTGACTCTTCCTCTTTACGCTACTCTACTCTGTCACAGAGCCTCTGTATCTTTCTCTCTCTCTCTCTCTGGGCGAGCCGTGTCTCCAAGACTCCAATTTACTCTAATTCAATTCCATATCGGACAGCTCATTCACTACGAAATAAGCCCTTGTAGGGGAGTACAGTGCTTTAGCTCACTGGCACTCTGACACTCTTCTCTTTTATTCCCCTGCTTCCAGCCGCACCTTATTACCCATAGGCTAACTTGTCAACACTTCCAACGCTTCCGCTCGCGTCAATCCTTTCCTCAGCCCTGCTCATTCTCAGCTCTGCTCGTTCTCTGCTAAAAGTAATGAACTCCATATATACGTGCCACCCCCTCCAGACACCTCCAGAGTCATCAGTGTTATCGAAGCGCATCTTCCATATCTGTAAATGGAGGTTTATGGTCTGGACATTATGCCTCATTGAATCCAATGTGGCTTGTCCCATACAGAAATCTGATATACGGCCATATTTGCCCATACATCATCAAAAATTAGGCATATATTTAAAAATAAATGTAGATATATGTTGAAAAGATCTAATAGATATATAGCTCTCAAATCAAATCAAGTTTTATCGGCACATCATAGTTGTGCTACTTAATTTCCCTGAAGGAACCCTCCCAAGGGATCAATAAAGTTCTATTCTATTCTATTCTATTCTATTCTATTCTATTCTATTCTATTCTATTCTATTCTATTCTATTCACATTACACAGCTGTAAGGGTGAGTGAAAAACCTAGTAGAAGTAATACAGTGTAAAACAACATATATCTGATGTATGTTGTGTCATATATTGGACTTATGCATCATATATGGATCAAACTGGTACACATTCAAAATTAAGGTTCTTCATTAAAAAAAGTTTTTTTCTATTCTTTTCAGGTGCAATTTAGAAACATGAACACTCAAAGAACTTTGCATGAATAAAAGGTTCTTAGCACCAGGAAATGGCTCTTCAGATTGATGAAGAACACACTGTAGAGGTTTCTAGATATAACCTTTCTGAAAAGGGTTCTATGTGGCACCAAAAAGGGTTCTTCTATTATTACAGGTTTGACGTTGTAAACAAAAAAGTCAAAAATATAAATCAAAAAATGTTCTATTTAGAACCCTCTATAGTGTCTTCACCATCAGTCAGAAGAAGCCATTTTTTTGAGTGTTCACAAGAACCCTTGATGAACACTCATTTTTAGGTGTGTAGACCCCTTTCTAGTGCTAAATAGATGGCTCTTTGAGTGTTCATGGTTCTATATAGAACCATTTTCTTTACTGAAGAACCCTTGAAGAACCCCCATGTAAAGTGTGGTAAGGGTAGCAAAACATGGATATACTGTAGGGTTGTATATACTAGTAGGTGGTATATTGTATACTGTAGGATAAACACTTATGAAACCATGGTTTGTTAGAAAGAGCTCACTGATTTCCACTTCAACAACTTAATGGGTGAAATTTCTTTTCTCCTAAATATTTGACTATTAACTGTGAGTGGTGTTACTGAAAATTGGTGCTAAGGATCCTCAGCAGCTCAGCCATGAAGTGTCAGATCATGTGAAGATACTGAGTGAGGTCACCAAGAGCATAAAATTCCCCAACTCTGATTCCCAAATCTGCTGTTATAGCACCAAATGGACAAACTCCATATTAAAGCCTATGTATGTAAAACAAGACGTCATAACATTTCCTGTAGGTGTAATGAATAGGTGTCCCAAAACCTTTGTCCATGCAGTTTATGTATGACACATATTGTCACTGTCCCACAAAGGCATTTTCAATTTTGAAATGTGTTATTTGACAGTTGTTCTGTAAACTCTATTATTGAACTGATAGAAATGGTCTAAATTCTTTTTTTTACAATACCTTCCATTGAAACTGGAAACCCAATGCATTTATTGTTAAATATTGGTCTGACACATACTGTACAATAGTGCATACAAAAGTGCATCTCAAAAAAGCTAGAATATTGTGAAAAGGGTTATATTTGTTCACGATTGAAAAAAAAAGTTAAAAATGGTCATATATGTAATATTCCTCACATTTAATGGATTTATTTCAAGATTATTTATTTAAATGTTCACGCTGATTAGTCATTTAGTAAAACTTATAATAATAATAATAATAATAATAATAATAATAATAATAATAATAATACTATAAAGTTAAACTTTAACTTTTTGTATGAAATTACAAAAACAATCTTTTTCAAAATATTCTAATTTTTTTAGATGCACTAGTATGTGTTTTGTGGCTGAAATACACATCCTATATTTGAAATTATCCCATTATATATGGCATATACTGTATGTTACATATTTTTCAATTTGTGATGATTACAGTAACAGTCAAAAGTTTGGAGACACTTACTGACCCTCTTCAACCCTTAATAGAAAATCTTACAAAATAATGTGCCCGGTTTAAAAAACAAAGATAACTGCTTTGACCAGTAGGCAGTATTTCTCTAGTAAGGATTGTGTCTATTTTTCATTATAAACAAAATTTTTTGATTCATAAAATATTTGAACAGTACTGGATATGTACACAATATTGACATTTCAAAGCAAAGTCTGTATGCAGCCCACAGTTCAATTCAGATCCTCACAATAGTTACCAAACCTAATATAAAACCTTGCCTGGACAGTAGGGACCCTTACTCCAACAAAAGCAGGATAAACTCTATTTAGTACCATTGATTTCAGAATGAAAAGATATCTCAATATTTTTGTCCATATAGCAAATGTTGTAATTAGTGAATATGATTTTAATATTGATATTAAAATAAGTTACCAATTTATGTCTTCTATAATACATTCATTCAGTGTGTCCAGACCTTTGACTGATATTGTGTATATTTGATATAAATTATGACATATATGTATTGAAATGTATATATTGCCATGTATTAAATTTGACATTTGATGTGCTTTGATTCACTGAAAACATATTCCAGATATTGTTATTTTCAGGAAATCATAGGCTCCTCATATTTGTCTTCATTTGAGATGTAAAACGTCATAGAATTTAAATATTTGTATGAATTTTACCATGTCCATGTTACCCATTGTTGGGACTTTAATTCTGAAATTTGAACACTGTGTGAGCAAAAGAAAAAAAATAAATAAAAGATAGCAAAGAGCCCCTCCCTTCTCCATCTTCCTCTATAACCCATTATCTGGGTCAGTGGTGTCATTAGCCCCGCCCCCTCTCACTGATCAGTTGGAGTCTGCATGCAGTCTGAGCATGTACATGGTCTACAGAGCAGTAAACATGCACTGGAAGCTCCTTTGACCTTTAAATTGGGATTTAATTCAGTTGGAAATTTTTCGTTATAGGGTGAGTCTTGTAGTTTCATGATATGTGTGTCAAGACTGCGGGTTACTCTGATCTTGAGCAAAGCAGAAATAACATGTAACTGCCTACAAAGTGTGGATCTTGGGATTTAGGTGAATTAGTTAAGTTAGCTTCAAGTTAAACTCCACACAGCTTCACACAGACATCCGACCACAGCAGTTCTACACTGCTCGCTGTGACTGGGCGTGTAGCTCTGAGCTCTTGAACTTATTAGATATTCTTTATAAACTATTTATTTGGTGTTTTAATTTTTTTCTGGTTGGCAAGTGAGCTGAAATGAACAGAATAACAGCACCAAATGGGAGGACTTTTGATGACCAGTCAATGCCCATTCAGTGTCCATTTCACAAGACAGACTGCAAATGTCTAGCGTGACTGTGGTTTAAGGCAAAGACGCAGTCGGTTCACTCCGCAGCCGGTCTCCTCGCAGATGAGGCCATTAAGTGGCTGAAATCACCATGCTGTAAATTTCCACCTTACGAATTTAACATTGATTCGAGGGTGACTTTAATTGGTAAATGGATTCGCACCGCAGCGCTCACTAAATCTCAGCCAATGCAAACAAGCCGGCCGACACAGTCGCCAGCGTTTCATTTCCATCCACTAATCAGAATTTAGGAACCTATTTGGGATAAATAAATAAAAGCATGGCTGTGAGTAGATGTTCTGATATTACCATATTCTTCATGGGTTATGGGCTTGGCCTTTCTAAGCTCTTTTATTGGAGTGAAATAAGCCGCTTGGCCCATGCTGTGGGGCTCCAGCATAGCTCAATTTAATTTGTAATTTTCCCCAGGTTTTCGTCTGGAGGCCTGAAATCGAAATCAAGCTTCGTCCTTTCGCCCCGGGGGAAAATGTCCTGACGTAACCTCCTGACATGCTCCCTGAGAAACAGTTTATTTAAAATATTGCAGCGTAAAGAAAACACACACACACACACACACACACACACACACACACACACACACACACACACACACACACACACACACGCACACACACACACACACACACATACATACACACACACACCCAGATACTGTATAGCCGAACCTCATAATGTGGTGATTTTGAATAAGGCTCGGTGCTGCTGTATAATCCGGCAGACTTGTAACTAGTGCTTCAGTTAAGCAAAGGAAGCCCACAGTCTTCATTCTTTGGCAACAAAAGGAGCCACAAAAACCCATCAGGAGGCAGGGGCCAGTGGTGCACCCCACACAAACAGGTGGGAGCAGGGGGGCTTCCCAAAGGCGCTTTGCGCAAAGGCCACTATTTGCATTCCTCTAGAAGCCCACCCCTGACAACAGCAGCCCAGCGTGGCATGTCACATCCTGGCCTACAGTGGCAACAGGCCACAGGGCCAGTGTCCCCGGAGGAGGCCACTCAGCCCAGCAGGGAGCCCTGGAGCTCAGTCTCAGGAGGATTTTGATCCGATTATCCATATCGCACAAAACAGTCAGTCCATCAAGCTGCACCTCGGAGTGTCAGACTTTGAAAAAAAAAAAAAAAAAAAACAGAAAAAAAACACCAACAACTAAAACCAATCAGGACGAGGAGGAGTTGGAGTCAAATATAGGTCATATGTTTGCGGAGTCGTCTTTATGCCAGATATCACATCTGGACCAGCAGCTGGTTCTCATTACCCAAATGGAAATGATGTATTTTAAGGGATATTAGGGGACGTTAACATATCAGCTATATCTATTCGTCCACTAACTGATATCTTTTTAGGGGTTTTCCCAACAATCCCGTCGAAAAGCTTTAATATGGGTGATGGAAGGCTGTGTAATACTTGGAAAGATATCTGTAGAGGTTGAGGAAGCTCTAGATGATGTACTCTCCATTATAACCCGTAACAACACTGCGATGATAGTGTGGGTTCTGTGGATTACTCCCTGTAGAAATTATGGTCTAAAGCACATTCAAACTAAAAACATGTGTCTCCACAGCCTTGGATCTCTCTTAACTCACGGTTTGAGGAGTTAATGTGTTAATATGTATTCGTTCCAAGAGAGATAACAGAATAAGGCGTTCAGCTGCTGCCTCCTCCTACAAGTCTAGCTGTGGTAACATCCGCCAAACTGAATTACATTGTTGTTGGAGGATATTTCCACAACGCTCTTTGTTGACACTGACCGCCTCGGTCCGACACACCTCAACAGATGTTTGCAATTAACATTTCTCTTTGACAGGCCTAATTTCTGTAGTCACAATCAGCTTTTTCATGAGGACATCATGTGCAGCTTAATAAAACCCTTCAGACAGCACAAATCCTAACTGTGAGAGCACCGGTTTAGGCATAACACATATAAATAAATCATAAATGTCAAATTTGTAATACCCCATATACAGTATCTGCATATGGAGGATTGCAGATATAACGTATATTGAACATAGCGTCACTGTCCAATGAAAAACGGAAACATGCTCTTAGCTTTGAATGGAAGTGAATGTAAAATAAGAGCTTACATGAATAATGTAAATGATGCATGTAAACAATGGGCCAAATACTTATCCCTGCTGTCCAGTGAAAACCATGTATGTCCATTTTTGTCCGTTTTTAATGCTCTCCACCCTTTGAAACCTGTAGCTCTTCTATACACAATGTAAACAGTTCTGGATGAATAGACCAATAGGACTGCTTAAAAAAATACCTTTAATTAATTTTGTTTTACATTAAATTCCGTTAAAAGTTTGCCTTCACCTGTAAACTTGCAGTTTTGGAAGTAATTGTTTTTTATTTCATTGATATATGATACACTTGATGTTAAATGTAATGAACAATAAACTGAATGTTACAGAGATTTAACTGAAAATAGAATATATTTTCATATTTCAATATATTGGTAGAATATATATATATATTCGACCACCTCCTTCTGCATTCACTGTCCCATTTATCACATTGTTCTATTTGTATGACTTTGCATACTTTGGTTGCCTCCTTTAAGCCTGTTCTTTAATGGTCTGGACTCTGCAGGACCACCACATTATTATGTTGGTGGTGGGTCACTCTCAGCACTGCAGTGACACTGACATGGTGTTGGTGTGTTACTGTGTGTTGCACTGACACATCAGACACAGCAGTGCTGCTGGAGTGTTTAACCATCATGTCCACTCACTGTTTTTTCCACCTCATAGAAATCAAGTCAGAGACCGAAGCTTATCTCTTTCTACACAGTTTGTGTTGGTCACCCTCTAGTCCTTCATCAGTGCTCAGAGCTGTTGGATGGATATTTCTGGATGGTGGACTGTTTAGGAGTGTAGATCATCAGCTTTAATTCAAGGAATCCATAAAAGGTTCTGTATTTTACCTGTTTTTACTTGCACGAACATAATTAGACACAATCGTAGACTCAAAAATCATTTCTAAGACTTTAATACAAGCAATGAAAATAAGTCCTTTGCAGACATTTACTGCCTCAGGTCTGGAACTCATGGACATCACAGACACAAGGCTTTCTCCCCTGAGATGCTGTGCCAGGCCTTTGCTGCAGCCGGCTTCTGTGACAGCTTGTTTGTGGGTCTTTCTGCCTCCAGTTTTGTCTTCAGTAAGTGAAAAGCTGCTCAGTTGGGTCAAGGTCAGGTGACTGACTTGGCCATGTAAGAAGAATGCATTTCTTTGCTTTACGAAGCTCTTGGTCTGCTTTTTCCCTTTGTCTTGGGTCATTATCCATCAGGACAATACCTGATCACCTTCATCCTGTGAATCACTGACTGAACCTGAAAGTAGAGCTCTGCACTCTTCCGCATTGAACCTGGTACTTCGATTAGCTGTCAAATCATCAATGAATAGCAGTGAAACTGGTCCATTCGCAGCTATATATGCTCATACAACAGTGGCTCCATCATGTTTGACAGATGATATGGTTGGCCTAAGAACAGTACTCTTTCCACTTCAGGATTATTGAAGTTAAAACCAGTTTGTCTCAAGAATTCTGTCTGAAACTTATTAACTACATTAGTCTTTCACTTCCATCTGGTGTTGCTGATTTTACCAGGGCAAATTTAGCAAAGAAGAATCTTCTGTTCTTAGAAATCAATGCAAATGCTAATGTTCAGTCGATGCTCTGTAAATGCCTGACACGGCTGCACAAACTCTATGTGAATTTCTATGTTGCTGTGGCAGCTGAAACACTGTGGCAGAGGACCAATCATCAAATCTGACTGGTCCTCGGTGATACAAGACAAATGGCTTTCGGTGTAGTTTCTTCCGACAACACTCAGAATGTAGCTTGCACTTGCATTGCATTATGTGAATGTTTACAAATTAAAATGCATGTTTTGGGCTTAATTCCTCAATAGTTGAAGCAATTTATTTGTAAAACCCCTTCAATTAAAGCTGAAAGTCTACACTTCAGTCACATGCTGACTACTTCATTTCGGACCCATTGAGGTGGCAAAATTATAAACATAATATCATTGTCAAAACACTTGCCAACCTTATATACTGTTAAAAAGGATAAAGACCTTGGAGATATATGGGCCAGCGAGCAACATGTTATTTTAAAGCAGAGGAAATATGAGGTGGGAGAATATTGAAATCACAAAGAGGGCTGCCTAAACCTACACCCTGCACACACACGACCAACATAAATCACCTAAAATAAAGACACACTTTATCTTTTCCAGTCCCAGCAGAATTTGAAATAACAGTGGACCAAACATTCCACAGAAAAACCCAACTAATGAGGATTACCTTGAATGCATAAAGAACAAATTCAAGGAGGTATTCTTGTGAGTCATACCCTCACACACTGTGACCTAGAAACCAAGGAGTTTTTGGTTTTTAAAGCATGTCAAAAATCAGTGTACGAGTTAGCAAATGGTGGACCTTGGTACACCTCTTCCTAGTTAATCTAAGCTTCTAAAGGAAGCCATAAATTCAATGGAGGCTCTTCAATTACACAGCTCTGAGTCAAGGCCTCACAAACCACTGGAATGTCTAAAATCCCAGTGTCTGGTTTATGTGGGCTGAGTTATCCTATCTTACTGTTTCTGCACTAGGTTTAAAAAGAAATCCTTGGAGGTAATAACAAAGTTCAGGGCGCGGAGTGAGAACCAAATGATTCATCTAACAAGGAGGCGAAAGTTCAAAAAAGTTCAACTCAGATGTCTCTGGTCAAAGATTCTGAAAGTCCAGATGGTCCTATGCTTCTAAGCCACATGATAGCACTATTAGCTCTGAGTGGTAGCACATGTCCTGCATTGATTCTTTTCGTCAATTGGTCAATTATGGGACTTTTTGGGGTCTTGAGGCTATGTAGGTGTTAGCAACAAATGGCTCTAAAATTACCCCAATTAAACTAAAACAGCTGGCCAATTACTCTTAATTGATTATGCTTCGCTTCTCTGACCTTGACATATAGATTATTCAGCAGTAATTACAAGGGCAATCACGCTTGGCATAGAAGGTTATATTTGGACCTGATATTGGGCAAAGTGAGATTTGAGGAGAATTTTAAGTGGACTTATTTTTACTTCTTAGCCTCCTCACTCAGTGTGTTAGTTTCAAACCAGCCCAGTGATACTCTTTGCAGATCAGATTGTCTCTGACATTGAAGAGGTTTGGCATCTCAGAGCTTCAGGATCCGCTTCAGAACATCTGGGAGACATATGCGCCTTATATTCATCAAGGCTGATTCCCTCTAATTGGACATAATTTGCCAACCCAGACAGTCCCAAGGCCAATTAAGGTTGAACCCACAACTTATCGTTGTGGCTCTGCCACAATTAGATCCAACCCCAGGCCCCTTACCAGGACAATATATCCAGTCTTTGGCTCATCATGTCTCCAACGCCTTCAGTGGAACAAAGATCCACGTTATTTTACCCACTCTACACAAGGTGTGTTCATACTTCGTAGTCTTCTGGAGACCCTCAGCCTTGTGTTTATTAGCATTGGCCCAGTTGTTAAAACCTGATTCGTCTTGAAAAGCTGAATCCAAGCAGGTTCATGTAATAAACTATGAGGTGGGTCCAATAAGACTGATACAAATGGTATAGATCAGTGGTTTCCAAACCTGGTCCTTGCACATTTTAGTGCTTACCGTGCTCTCATCAAACTCAATCCAGCTAATAAACTAATAAACAAGCCTATCCTGAGTTGAAGGTGCTGTGTTAAGAGTGGGAAACCACAGAAATTTGCAGGAAAGGGTGTCCTTCAGGACCAGGGCTGGGAAACTGGCAGAGAATCAGAAGCAAGAATCAAAATACTAAATCTTCCAAAACTTGGTTGAAGAGATATATGTGAAATATTTAAAAAAACAACATAATATTGGCCTAGATTTATGCAGGTAACCTCCCTGAAATGAGTCAATATGCTTCTTACCCCTGAGGTATACCCCTCCTCCATCACTCACTGGTACTGACGCCAAAAGAAGTGATGGATGATGAAGGGGTAGAACAAGGACACATGGGCTTGTAACACGTCAAGTCCCTGTTTGGACACAATGAGAGGGAAATTGAATCATTCACAAGGAACCGCGGCTGAATCGGGGATTAAGGGACTTTTGTCTCATCGGTCAATGGGCCGGCCAAATCAAAGGCTGGGAATGTGGAGGAAGTCCTGGTGGGTGGTGGATCACTACGAGGACTCACGGGGGTCCACCGGAGATTAACTCATCAGTGCTGATGTATGTGTACCAGAGCCAGTATGAGTGTTTGCTTATTCCTATCCAGACCATTTATGGTATTATACCATGGAGAACGGTAAGAATATATAAATTGCAAAGGCTGGAGTGTGTATTTTTTTTTTTTCACCTCTAATCCCTCCGCCTCTGGAGCAGCCAGGGTCTTTGGTTGTTTGTGCCCTCCATCTGTTGCCTGTTTTGGCATTCGGAGCCCAGCTCAGCATTTTAAACATGCCCACCCACACCACTTACTCAGCCGCCTCCTATAACCCTCAGTGCTGGATTTCTGCAGAATTGAAACATAATCCAGAGGAAGAATATGTCTCGAGATTATTTAAATCGAAAAGAACAATTTGGCCGGGCATGGATTAGATGGAGTGCAGGGAAGAAAAACAACAGTGTCGGGGAAGAGAGAGCCCTGTTCAAAAGCAAGTGGAAAGGAAATTGGAGGGAATCTAATTTGATTTAGTGGCAGTGGAACAATAGGTGAGAGGGCAACTATGCAACAGTGACAGGTCTACATGTGAGCACAGAGTATAAGAAAGTAGAATGCCCGGAGCCTTTGTACTTTGTTATGAAGTAATTTTCTGTGATGGATCTTTCAAAAGATAAAGGAATGATAACAGAATATTGCAGATTCAGAGAAGACTTAGAGTTATGAGAAGGGCTTTTTTTTTTTGCTCTATTTGAGTTCATACCGTCTTCAAGCATTTCTGTTACAAACCCTCACTCCATGCATGGCTTCCCTTATCAATCTTTCACCTTAATGGTGCTATGCTGTTGCCATGGGCCAGACAGTCAATAAATCATGTCGGATAATCCAATGGCCGGCGCATACCTCTGTGACTTCCCATCCAATTTCACCTCGTTGAATATGTTTGCTGTGTCGACTTCAAGGGAGAGTACATGAAGACTCTACCGGTCTGCTCTCAAGAACAGCTTTTCGATGGTTTTTGTCCTCGTGATGTGCCAACACATGCATTTATTGAGTATTTTAAGCTGTTGTTTCATTTATACATAGTATGAACATTCATTGAAAATAAAAAAAAACCCACAATTTTGGATTGCTGTGAAACTAGGCATGCAGCTAAGTCTCAGGCAAGTCAATACAGGTGTGTTCTGAATGTCCACTAGGTCTTTGCACAAGAAGACATAGAAGTGCTTCCCCATTAAAAAGGTTACTTTTGGACAGTGTACCTCTTGGTGAGAGATTCTCGACTGCTACTCCTGCCTCTCTAACACACAACACACTCAAAGGCATTTTGCCCAGTTGACAGCCCTTAGAGGGGATGCATCACTGATCTGGTTGTTCCAGTGAATTTGCCTACCATATTGGCCACTGTGACTAAGCCAACAGTGCCTTTCTTTCAAGTGATGTCTTGAAGAAGAAATCTGGACTGTTACAGTCTGGAACCTTCTCATCTTCCAATATGGAGGCCTTATAGTGTGTACTTCAATCACACTGTTTCAGCTTCTTGAGACCCATCACTCATGACAGTCAGTCACCCCTAGCAGTGATATCAGGGACACTAACAGCTCAGCGACATGTGTAGAGCATCCTGCATCCACATGAGTTGCCTCTGATGGCAAGGCTTCTAGCTGGCATTTTTCAGCAGGATAATGCTCACCTACACACAGCAAGGGTTTCCTGGGAATGTCTCTGCCAGATTGCAACACTTCCTTCGCCTACCTGCTCATCATATTTATCAGCAATCAAGCATTTATGGGACCAGCTGGGATGCCAGCTTCAGCACCCTACAACTGTGCAGGATCTACATGTCCAGCTGCAACATTTGTGGGCAAATGTACCACAGGATGCCACACAGACCCTGTTTGCTTCCATGCCTGTATCTCAACTGGTATCCAGGCCAGAGGCAGCCCTACAGGGTACTAGAGCCTCCTTTCAATTGACGTTTGTACAACTCAGACAGGTTTACATCACTGGTTTACCTCACAGTGATGGCCCACATTAGTTGCATACCCTGGCAAAGCCTAGACTAGCATACGTCTTATCAGATAGTGGGTTGCTTCATTATTCTCTGAAAATAGCTTTGACTAGTGGGCTGGGATTGTGTCAGTTTTGCAGGCATAAATATAATGAGGCAAAAGTGTTGGAATTGGCCCTGTTTTCCAGCTGTTGGATTTTCTTTTCATTGAAGATATAACAGTGTTGGAGGTTCTCCATTTGTTACTACCATGTACCGATCTCGTCTTGCTGAACTACACTGAGGAAAAGACATTTTTCCCTTCTAGAGCACCTTTAAGAAGTCAAAAATGATTTGTCCGTTCAGTGCCTCAGGAAGTAAATAATGGGAACTAGTAACAACAAATTCTAAAGGTCAACCTTTTTCCAAGAAGATAACTGACCTTCATCGTGACAGACATTTCCAGTAACCACCATTCTGTTCAGACCACAATGGAACTCCTGCTCTATTGTCAACAGACTTGTTGAGGGACAAGGGACTTTGCTCAAGGTTTGAACTGTTTAGTCACCCACCACATTCTGTATAAAGGTCTCTGCACTCGCTTTTTTATGGAAGAGAGAGAGAGAGAGAGAGAGAGAGAGAGAGAGAGAGAGATGTAAAGGGTTGCCTGTACTTCCTTTGCTAAAGGAGCTCACCCCACCCTCCTTTCCTGAGTTTGGAGTTGAGTTTGGCCGTGTGAATGCTGAGTGCGTAACTTTAGGCCGCGAGCGCAGGTGGACAGATTTAGGGAGCGGAGACCTCGTCCCACAAATGTTTAACGAGCTGGAGAAATGCTTTCTCTCCGCCCCCACATCACCCAGCCCCGCCGCTGCCAGATGAACTGCAGCCGACTCGCTCACCCACAGAGCGTAAATCACTCCCTATCGTTCTATTGAAAAAGGGCCGAGGGAGTCATTCGGGTGGTTAGAGCCTGGAGTCGGCCTGCTGGAGGCTTCACACTTGGACTCTGATGAACTCCCAGGATCACTTCACACCCTCTCTCTCTCGCTCTCTCTCGCTCTCTCTCAGCAGTTATTATCAGCCCCAGTCTAAATAAGATAATTATTGCGTGTGCCATTTCCAGAAGGCATGACCCCAGTGAGTGCTCAGAGCTTTCTTATGAAAACTATGTTCTCAAGAAAACTTTAACACCCTCCTCCATTGCGGTCAGTCTCGCTGGGTTGTCCATATGATCTTAATCAGGTCTCTGATGAGAAAAATAGAGTTCTCAGCATTTATATGTAGAAGCTGTAGAACCACCGGAACAACTGTAAAAATAAGGCATAGCAAGCTAATGGACTGTCTGGGGCTTGAAAATTATAAACCTAAAATAAAGTAATAAACAGTACATTTGAAATATTAATGTATTATGTTCTGAAACATACTTTAACTTTAATAGTGAACAAATGTCTCTCTACTTCCTTCACTCCCTGTTCATTTCCCTTTAATGTCAAACATATGCTGCACTTACAGAACTGCAGTGGAGCTTAGTACATCCCGTATCTATCAGCACAGGGACTGAACTGCTGACTCATCTATTCTTCTCCTTTGCATGGAAAATAAAAATCTGTCCATCTATCTATCTATCTATCTATCTATCTATCTATCTATCTATCTATCTATCTATCTATCTATCTATCTATCTATCTATCTATCTATCTATCTATCTATCTATCTATCTATCTATCTATCTATCTATCTATCTGTATCTTTTTGTGTCTACTTATCTGTCTGCATTCACCTGTTTTTTTCTCTTCTTTCTCTCTCTCTCTCTCACTTTCTCTCTCTCTCTCTCTCTCTCTCTCTCTCTCTCTCTCTCTCACCCAATCTCTCTCTCTCTCTCTCTCTCTCTCTCTCTCTCTCACACACACACACACACACACACACACACACACAGACACTGATATCTTGTGCATTTGTCTGACATTCTAAAACTGAAGGTTATCAGTCAGTAACAGGTCAGAGGTCATCGTCTCTGTATTTATATGTGATGTCAGTGATGGACTAGGCTAGGAGTGGACGATACCGATAGCACTTCCCTCCTGTTTACCAAGCAAGAAAGAGAAAAAACAGGACACACACACACACACACACACACACACACACACACACACACACACTCACACACACACCAACCCACACAAACACACCCCAGTGCACTTATAGAACGATGGCTTGCACTATTAATCATGCAGCCATTAGTGGCGGGTCTTCCTGTGGACGCAGCGAGGCGAGGAGGCTCACCCACTTATCGCTGGTATAAGCCGACACAATACCTCTGCTGAGCAAATGAGGAGGCAGAGGACAACGGGCTACACCGGTCAGGATTCTCTGGTCATTTTTCTGGATTAAACTGTACAGCTCTTCTGTCTGAGCTGACCTACATTCACTTATTTATACAGCACTGATGTCAGAATTTAATCAGATTCAGTGAATGAGTAGCATTAAATTACTGAATGAATGAATGAATGAATGAATGAATTAACGCATGAGTGCATGACCGGATGAATGACTTTATTGTTTTACTGTTAAAAGTCACAGTTGTTGCCACTGGCAACAGAAATAAAATGTGTTTTCACTATAGCTGTGAAAAAGTTCAAAAATAATGAGCCACAATTAATTGCTTTCAGTTAATTTACTCACATGTGGGACTCCAAACATATTTTTCCCCCATTTGTAATTCAAAACTAGACATTAGAACCTTGTGCTAACACTCATCACGAGGGTTCCTCTAAACAACTGTCTAAAGATCTGAAAACAAAGTACTACTGGATACATACAAGGCGGAGCTCATCGTTTTCTGTGTAAGCACAACCTGTTCAATGCAGAACAATTACACAAAAATGTGTAAACATTCCGACAACAATGATTCAGGTTGAGTGTCTGGAGTTAGGAACTAAAATTAAGCCTGTGATTTGCCCATGGTGTTGGATCTGTAGCCCAACCTCTCAGCTTACATACAGAACTATCAAATTAGCTAGTAGACCACACTGTGAGAATAAACAAATAAACATAAATTACCCCCATAATATTGAGATTTTATAATAATCAGGACATTCATTTAGCAAATGTAATAATAAACGCCTGGCATTGACACAGGCATTGACCAAGACAACTCTGAAAGAACTGCTCATAAGCTGGTAAGAAAGCCAAGTCAACCCTTATCACTGAAGGTGGCGCACGTTTCTATTGTGCAGCAATGTTTACAAACTAAGAGTCCTAAAATAGCAAATCCTTTATGCGAGAACTCAACATTTGAAGTATAGTAATGAGTATCTAATCAAACAAAGATTTGAGAACAAGTCCTGTGAACTGATTGAGTCAAAATATGACTTTAATGGCAATAATTTTCAAAGATAAATTTTAATACAAGGTCATTCTTGAGCAAAACCTGTTTCGGTCTGTCGTAAAGCTGGGAAGTTTCTCTAAAACGAAGTGTTTCACCCTAAATCAGTCTGAATGACTTTGTTTACATCTCATTGACTTAACTGTGCAGAAAATTTCAAGATCTGGTTGAATTCCCCTTTAGCTCAAAGCAATTTGAGGCAGGTGTGTGGAGACTGCAAGTGTTAATGGCAATCTGAGATATGCCTCATCGTCGTCTTCATCAACTCACAAACTTCACTCCCGATCTTTTATTCCAAACCAGATGGAAGACATAAAAATCCTTTAAAAATAAAACAAAACGCCGCTTAACATAAACAGCAAGTTTCCGCTAAAAGGACATAAGAGATTCATTAGACCAACACAACAGATGGACGATGGTCAAACACACTTGGCAACCCCCAGTCAGCGAGTCAGTATATTATTACCTCGGCATGACTGACATATCTGTTACCCTGAGCAATAGCACAAGAGTGTTTATTACTGGCTCTCCTGCTAACAACAGACGCCATAACAGCAGAATGACAGCTGAATGAAGCAGGGCCACTGCTGCGTGAGCACTCGCAGCTAAAAACTAAATGAGTGTGACCTTGAGGCAGGCAAGACGGAGCGCTCCAGCCCAACAATTACGCCAGAACTAGGGGGGTTTAAACGCTCCCAGCACTGCCCAGGGTTCAGCACTGACCTTGAGTGAGGTACACCCCTGGTGAGCAGCGCCCACTCCCCAGCCGGCCCAGTCCTACGTCACACCCGCCAGAGCAATCCCCCCCCCCACCCCCACCCCCCCCCCCCAACAGTCTGGGCTTTGCTTGTGGTGTAGAAAGAGTCTTTTAAAGGATTAGCTTGGCAAAAACTCAGATTTACTCTCTTTGTGGGCAACGGTTGTTTGTTTATTTCTCTACTAGAGCTGCTAGGCTGTTATACTAACAAATGGAAGATTATATGCAACCAACTGTTCATTGAAGAGACAGGATTTGTTATAAACACTGTACATTTTATTTAGTACATCCACAAATTAATAAACTGTGGCCAGAATCGAAAGCTCCTTGCTGGTGTACAATTATAGCAATTCTGTTGATGTACAGTTTTTGTTGAGTTTGTGATGGTTGTGCTCCTGGTTGGGAATTTTGGGGTATGATGTGACTTTCATTAGAGAAGAATTTTGCAGTGTAATTGGTGGAAGTGTAAAAAAGATCACTTAGCTTTGGCTTGATTATGCTACAGTGTGGTGAACATGTTTTGTTTGACACAGCTTGATGTCCTATGCATTTTGCAACTACTTCTATTATCGTCCATCTCAAAATAATTCTATTTTTGATTACTTTGACTCCAGTAGCACTAGAATATATCAAAGTAAAATATGTTCATGGCAGAATATGACTTCAACTATGAGCCTCGGTAGCTCGGACCGCCAATTACCTCAATAAATTATTCCTAAATTATATATATATATATATAAAAATTATACCTCAAATAATTCAGTTGGAAACAAGCTAATTGTAGCTGTTTTCCAAGCTTGTTGATAAGCTTCACAGAGTGAAACAGATTGGGTCGGTCTTTTGTCATGTCTGTAGGTTACTCTGATCCTGAGTTATGCAGGTTGTAAGAGTTAAGGCACAGGTAACAGTGATGGCTGTAGATGTCGCTGTTCGTGAAACGGTGACGCTGCTTTTCATTCATTTGGTTATACAGTGAAGCGGGAAGATTTCTAAACAGATCTCGAGTGACTGAGCACATGCTTTTCATATCCTCTTTCAATCAGAAAGCCCCCCCTTTTCGATAGCTTTGCCTTTTTGTAAGAAGTGCTTGATAATGAAGGTGCAGCAGGCCATGTTTTCTCTCCTGCTCCAGCTCCTCTGGTCCAGATAAGAGATGGAGGCTCGGAGAGAGGGAAAACGATGAAAGCGCAGGAGAGCTTTCTGTGTTAAGCCAAGATAACAGCCCAGCTCCCCACCCCTTCAACAAGAATATCACAGCACCACTCTCCTCCTGTTATCCACAGCACAGTGCAGTCCCCTCCTTACCGGCCCTGCTCACACCACACCTCAGCCAAAACTGTCATTGCAAAACCCAATATCTCAGCAATGCTCACTGTTAAGAAAGGGGGAAGGTTTTGGACCTTCTAAAAGGAAACATCTTTCATTGGATGGCGAGAGCATGTCTTATTTTTATTCTTTAAAGGAACAGTTTTCTTTAAATCAAAGATTGTAACCACTGCCAATTTCTATTGGCTGATATTGTTCATAAAATGTAAAATGTGCCTAACATTTTAGAATTATACAGTTAGTTCCAGCCATGCAAGTTGATTGTCTGTGTTTCTCTAAGACTCATGAGTTTGGCCAGTTATGTGACTCAGCCCTCTGCAGACATAGGGTGCGTTTAAGGTGCTGGTCTAAGTAAGGAGCTGGAGAAGGAGCTGCTGGTTGTGAAGTGAGTGAGTGGAGTTCATTACTGTGAAACACTAACATTAAAACACATTTAACATGTTCATGCATCAGTTCATTATTTTCTTTCTTTATTGTCCAAAATGTTGTATTTTAGCAAAAGTGGTTGTGTGTTATCATAAGTAGCAGGTATTTTCAGAAAAAAAAACACATGACCTTTGCTTTAGTTGCTTTAGTAAAATCAGAAATACAAGCATGAAGTGTGGAACAGTGACCACAGGCCTTCTCCACATTAAAA
The DNA here is from genome assembly GCA_034509495.1 of Acestrorhynchus altus. NCBI lineage: Eukaryota > Metazoa > Chordata > Actinopteri > Characiformes > Acestrorhynchidae > Acestrorhynchus > Acestrorhynchus altus. The sequence goes on along the minus strand of CM067502.1, from coordinate 6,692,803 downwards.
ACAATCTCGAAGCAGACCTTAAATAAACGAAATAACTGATTAATCTGAAACCTGTAAAAACATGTATCATGGCAACTAATGAAGTTATGACAACTGAATGCTGGGATCTGGACCATAGTGCAAACTCCTCTTCAGCTCCATATATACTCTCCACTTGTTTGTACAGACCTGCCCCTTTAGGCATGTTGGGGGAGAGGATGAGGGTAAACATGAATATACAACCTAAAAGTAGATTTGGATTGAAAGGGTCAATTCCCATTAATAAACACAGCAGTTTAGCAAGTCTTTTAAACTTTTAAAGCTTGTCCACACATATGTTCTTTGGGCTCCAGAGCCTGAAGTTAACTGCCTATTTCTGCACTCAAACAACAACTGACCATCAGGATGTTCAGGATCTTGCAGAAACCTGGGTTTTTAGGTACCTGCCCTTAAAGCAGAAGAACCAGGCTGTCTTATAGCCAAACCTAACAAATGGCAGAATGGCTGTGCCCACAGAGCTTTAGCTCTTTGATTAGACTCAGCGCAAAAAAGGCTGAAATGAGATGGCCTTCATCAAAAATTTAATTCTGGGGCTCTTGAAAGGGAAGGGTTCAGCACACTAACTATCGACTGCCCTTTAGTAAAGAAACAGGCTAATCGCACAGCCTAGGGCCAGACCAAAACATGTGAATATTAATAGAACTCAGCTGTGAGCATGTCCGGGGAATTTTGATTGTGTTTCTCATTCAGAAGGTTGCATCAGTGTGTAGCCAACAGTCATCCTACTCACTGCTGTGTCGACCTGTACGGTTGTGGGAAGAAGTTTCCATGCACTCATTATGGACATGAATGTTGTGGGAATATTGGGTTTCAGTCAGTTCTTTTCATTGTTATTTTCTCAGGCAGAAAAAGAGGCAAATCTTAAACAAGGGAACAATTATTTGCTGCACAGTGTTTTTTATACAAATTATACATGCGTAGGCTTAGATTCCTAATTTAATGTTAAAAAATGTCAATGTATTTTAACTTGTCAAGTCTAAGGTCTCATAACTTAAGTTTTAGGTGCAGATGAGACAAAGATGTTTGGAAGAGTAAAGCATTTAACCCCAGCGATACCCATCTTTTAAAGGGGTAAGTATGAAATAATGAAGAAGGAAGTCTTCGTTACACAGTGGTTAGAAGTAATCTGTTATTCTGGGTTTAAAATATAATAAAGGTGGGGGAGCAGCAAGTCTGGTTCATTGCTAGGGGTATTTGGGGTGGGTTGTAGGGCTGGCTTATTGGGTTTACTGTTAAAACAAATGCAGCTGTTTGTAAAGCAGTTGAAATAACGAAGGAGGTAATCTAATTTAGACTTCTTCAGCAGAACCTCCAACAAACAGCTAGACAGCTCATACTTGGACACAACCGTGTGTTGCAACTGGACAATGATGCCAGTTAACCCCCATCAACAGTGTTTGTGGGATGAATAAAGCAGGTTGACCTGTAGCTTTCAGAAGGGCATTCCTAAAGTTTTGACTTCAAACGCGTGGTCAGGAAGACTGGTGCAATACTCAACTCGGACGGGGAAAAGATGGTGGAAAAAGGTGCACAAGCAACAGGGATGACCACAGCCTTGAAAAGTAGACTCAAGGCCATGGAAGAGCTAGAACTGCAGCATTCCTAATCAAACCCCTCCGGAAGCAAAGACAGTGTGAGCATCATCTTACCTGACCTAACAAGAAAAAGAACTGGACTGTTGCTCAGAGCTCCAAAGTCCTTTTCAGGTGAAAGTAAATGTTGCATTTCATTTGGAAATCAAGAGTCCTACAGTTTCAACTCAAGCTTCTAGAATCTGGAGGAAGAGCATTAAGGCACAGATACAAAATGTCTTATATATCTAATGAAATATAATAATTTGAGGTATTGGGTTTCTGATTTTTATGAATGAAAATCCTGTACCTGTACATGATATTCCAATTCCCTGATATTCACTATATCCTTAACATTGTATGTTTTGAGTGTTTTGAGTGTTGTTTTCAGAAAGTCTGCAACAATTAAACCTTGTGCCTCAAACTTTTGTTTGTTTCTATTTAAGAAATAATCTGTCACTCTGACCCAGAATCAGAGAAACAAAGAATCCATTAAAAGCACAATATTGCCATGAAATTCAATTACAGTATGTAAACGCCCAAACCACATCGGCACATCTTTTTGCTTTATTGTCACTCAGAATAATTTTCTCTCTGCAGTTTCTCCAGGCTCATTTCATCTTTTCTTAAAAGCAAGTGCCTTCAGATCAATGCATAGTCTCTTTGCAGTTCAAGGTAAAAAAAAAAAAGCAAAGCAAAAAAAAAAAAAAGCCCTGCCACAACCTGTGAACTCTAGGGACTATTCGCAGGAGAAATCGAGAATTTGAAGTGAGAGGAAGTCTACATGGCTGTAATGCCAGCAGAATGAGGGTGTCAAAGAGTAATCTGTACCTGGGGAGTCCAACCACGGAACTCAGGAAGAAGCCGCTGACAGCTCAAAGTCATCTCTTTTGTTGGCAGAACAACAGGAGGTTCATTGGGAGAGCCGAGACCATCCGCAGTACACAGGAGGTTGTCACCAACTCTACACCCTCAACCTATTCCAAACATTTACTCTCTCGTTGGTTATGAGCTATCTCCCAACATGCTGCTCCTGCAGTGCATGACATGAATCAACTATCCTTCATTTCTTTATTCCATATGTGCGTCTTATTAGGGGTCAGCACAATCAGAACAGAAACAAGGCCTTGACCAGAATAAATTGGTTATTCGAACAGTGCTGGGCTTGATTAACCAGCTTGAATATTGATGTCAATGTGGAAGCAGGCACTGTGCCGTTCCAGGGAATGAACAAGAAAACAAACAAAAGCCCTTACATGGATGCTATAAAAAAACTCACCTCAAAGCCTAGTACTAAGAACGGTTCTTACACAGTGGAGAACATTTTTATGCTGGGTTTTCCATGAAAACATTGCCCTGATTTACATTTACATTTAATGTATTTGGTAAATCTGGTCAATCATGCACTAGTAGCACATGACTGTTAGTTTTTGGAGGTTAGGAGGCTTTAGGACCCTTATTACACGGAATATTCCTAGATGGCAGTGTGCAGCAGTGCAGTGGCTTCTCAGGCTCCCAGTGAAAAACCCAGTTCATGATGTCTTTTACGTGAGCTCTGAGCCTGACTTCTCTCGCATGCGACAACTGAACGGAAATTTTTAACATTAAGGTTAAAAACAGCAACAATGAACCACAATCTCGGAGCTGCTTCCGAGGACACTTGTGTGTCAGAGCAGAGTTCATTGGACAAATAGCAGGAAGAAGGGATGCACACGGATGACGGAGAGGGCCAAATGAGGTTAACGCTAAGAGACCACAGATTCCATCCCTGTTCCTGGCCTACATCCGCTATCTAGACAGCAAGCTGGACCTTCTGTGACTGAGGATGAGTGTTTCTTAGTAGATGAGGAACTGTGCTATACTCTGTTTATCAGAAACATGGCTAAACACCACCATGTCATCAACGGCTGCCTGCTTTTCTGTACAGACCACCACCAGCTATCTGGAAAAGCCCAGGGAGGTGGCTTAGGCATCTATGTAAACAAATGTTGGTGCAGAAACTGTGTTCTGATAAACAGCCATTGTGCCGAGGTTGTAGAACATCTGACTGTGAAGTGTTGGCTACTCTAATCTAACTTGCGAGTTTACAATGGTGGACGTCATTGGTGTCTATATAGCACCAGATGCTAAAGATAATGATGCATTGAAGGACCTGATAGACACTATGCAAAGTTTTCGTTTTCAGCATGTCAATGTACCAACATGGGGAAATAACCCACAGGACCGTATTTATACCAATGCTCAAGGCGCATACAGAGCCATTCCTGGCCCTCACCTGGGCCTCGCTGATCAGATTTCTATTATACTGATATCCTGCCTACCAACCCCTCTGAAATGCTCCAGACCTAAACAGAAGACCATCACTGTGATCCAGCAACAATGACTCTGTTCTGCAGGACTGCTTTGAATGCACTGACACTGACACTTCAGGGATGCTGCTGTCAATGCCGGGGAGATGGATATGGCGGCAGGAATGGTTCATCGGTAGAGGTATGGGGATGAAGAGACGGGGCTGGTTCATTGATAGGAGTATGGGAATGAGGAGATGAGGCTGGTTCATTGGTAGGGGTATGGGAATGAAAAGATGAGGCTGGTTCATTGGTAGGGGTATGGGAATGAGGAGATGAGGCTGGTTCATTGGTAGGGGTATGGAGATGAGGAGATGAGGCTGGTTCATTGGTAGGGGTATGGGAATGAGGAGATGGATGGATGGAGATGAGGCTGGTTCATTGGTAGGGGTATGGAGATGAGGAGATGAGGCTGGTTCATTGGTAGGGGTATGGGAATGAGGAGATGGATGGATGGAGATGAGGCTGGTTCATTGGTAGGGGTATGGGAATGAGGAGATGAGGCTGGTTCATTGGTAGAGGTATGGGAATGAGGAGATGAGGCTGGTTCATTGGTAGGGGTATGGGAATGAGGAGATGAGGCTGTTAAGCCTGGCACCATGCAGAGACAAGTAATTTAGCATGAAACTCTTGCTAAAATTTTGCCTGCTTAGATTAAATGTCAGCCAAAAGAGGAGCAAAATATAAACAGTCATAATGTTCTGTGAAGATTTTTAGTAACTAATGTTAAAAGGTAGAACCTCATCACTATGAAATAAGATTCCACCATTTATGGACTACGCTCACTTTTGCTGGTGAAACATTGCGTGATATAAGTTCTCGTTTCTCACATATGTTTTTTTACTTTCTTTTTTGAAGCTGGATATTTCTGTAGAAAGATGAAACACAATGCCCCCCTGGCCCTCCTCATTCAGAATTCACTCCCAAGAAGTACTGTTTGCCTGGATTGGGAGCAGGACTGACCAAAAAAAAAAGAAAAGGATCCATTAGTTTTATAGGTATATATATAAATATATGAATGAAAGTCCATTCATAATTTAATATTAGAAAAAAAAACACCTAATATTCTAATATCCTGTCAGTAAGAGGCATACAGCACCCCAGGTAGTGTCTGTTCATCGTGCTGGCAGACCAAGTCCTTCAGAAGGTGCACATGCAACGGTAAATGGTAAATGTAGAGTGAGATAGTGAGATTAGGGACAGATGCATGAGATTTATGGCCAGTGTGTGAGAATTGGCAGCCCTCTCATTAGTTAAGCCTAATGTTTTCTAAGCTTTGTAACTCAGGATAAGAGTAACCTACACATAACATTTGTCATAACAAACTGCAAGGCTAACCCTATCTAACCATGATGGTCTCATCATTATGTAATTATCAGTTTATAATCCAGCTCGGAATACAGCTCAAATTCACTCCTTTCCAACTGAATTAAATCCCAATTTAAATGTCAAATGAGCTTCCAGTGCATGTTTACTGCTCTGTCCATGTGTACATGCTTCCCCTGCATACTCTGATCAGCAAGAAGATGCAGGGCTGATGATGTCACTTGTCCAGAAATTGCATTATAGAGGAAAAACAAGAAGGGAAGGCCTGATTGCCCTCTTTCTTCACTCACGCAATGTTCAAATTTCAGAATAAAAAAGGGATAATACTGTCATAAATGACAAAAATCAATTAAAGACATTTTATTGTTGTTGGTGTTTTTTTTTTATTAAAAACAAACAAACAAACAAAAACATAAAAAAGAAACCATGGTTAAATAAAAGTGAGCTCTGACTATTTTTTTGTCTGATATTCATTTGTTCTGTAATGGTCCTCAAATCTGCTCTGCAACAAAGCAGGTTCTATAACGTTCCAACAGACATTTTAACCAGTTCAGATTGAACTGTTTACAAAAAGGTTTCCTTGCATATGGAGAACCAACAAACCAGGCTACGATCCCTGTATGCCTTCAGTTACATATACTAACGAATCTTCCACGAACGCTTTGTAAGGACATACCGGAATTCGGTGAAGAATATTTCCAGTGCTGTGTTTTCAGATTTTACTTACACTAAAGGTTTTTTTTCATGGTGGTTTACATTTGGTGAAGGGGGGTGAATCCATGTGCGATGGTGGGAGGGGAGGTGCAGCACTGTGTAAGAATGATGGGGGTGTAGGGTGATGTGGCTGATGATGTAGGGTGTGTGGCTGGAGAGCACCGATGCATTTTCAGGATATTGTTCTCGCAGATATGATTTGAGGACGTTAATGAGTTGATACCAATATCATGCATCTTCTAGTAGAAGTTAGATGTTATGCTAAACTATTCATGTTTACCAGGAAAAAGTATGTTTTCACCTGGATGACAAGGTGTTCAACTAGAACCATTAAAGCCCAGCCTAGACCATCGAAAAGCCAGCTAAACCAGCAAAATCTAGTAACTATAATGAGAATTCACATTGATTCACTCGAGATAATGCTAAAAGCCATCTCTTTTTCAAACCGTTTAGAGTCGAAATACCTATAGTTTCAATAGTTTCAAAGGAACACTTTTCAGTCTAGTCTTGAAAACAGTTCTAAGATCAATTTTACAGCTGCTGCCCTTGCTATTGTTGTTGTTGCTGCACTTTTTCTTCTTTTAATGATGCAATTACTGCATATCACTATGGTATTCGTCTCAAACAGCCAATGTTAAGGCACCACATGAGTCACTTTCACCGCTCAGGGATCCAGACCTTCAAAGAGCATGCAAGTTTTTTGAGCTTCTTTAATCATTTCAAACTGGATGCATTGGGAAAAAAAAAAATAATCTCGCAGCCTTATCGCCCAGCGAAGAACACCTAATTACCCAAGAATTAGATACGGACGAATGAGCTGCGCACAACCACCCACTTGCTGAAACGCGACGGAGCTGACATTCACAAGCGACGCAGTGCAAACAAATGAAGCGTATTGTCCATTCATACACATTATTAATGGAACGGTACGTTGCTTTTAATCTTTGTATTGTGCCTCCTGTTCTCACAAGCCAAGTTCAAAAGGAGAGGCGCAAGAGAGGCACAGATAACATCAGAGAGACCCCAACGGATTTCACTTGGCAGAATCTGTGGATTGTACATGGGGCTATCCTTGAACAGCATTCCTCCCTAGCTCTGAGGTTAACAATCAAGGGAGAGTGCAATAGAGGAAAAAAAAAGGAAAGAAAGAACGAGAACAAGCAAGAAGGAGAGAGAGAGGTAGGGGAGGAGAGTGTAAAAGAAACACATTAAGTTTGGTAGAAAGTCTGCAAGCATGAGAGAGGAAACAGAATGCCGCTTCTTTTCCCTCCCCTTTCCCTCCAATAGGATCATCACCTGGAAGATTAGCCTGGATATGCTGCATTGACTCATGTCATCCTTCCTTTTCTCGTCAATCAGCCACTGGAACCCTGGCATCTGGGAAAGAGAAAAGGTCTTGCCTGTGAGTTGAGGCACCAGTGGAGCACAATGGGTGGTACAGAATATGGCGAAGGGAAACTCCGGGTGCTTTATGTTAATGCTGAATTCACTAATGCGTCAGTTCATACAGCTACTCTTGATGGGATCAAGAAATTCAACGCTAGCAACAAAGACTTCTAAAGGTTTCTAAAGATTTTAGAATGTGAATTGGCTTTAAGGGTGATTATGAGAATTAGCTACCAGTTGAGAATTTGGTGGAACTGGTAATGTTATAACAAATTGCATATCATAACAAAATGCAAGATTCACCCTCTCTAACAATGGTGGTCTCATCTCGGTGTGATGAATTATCCAGCTCAGTTTCCAACTGAATTAAATCCAAGTTTAAATGCCAAAAGAGTTTCCAGTGCATGTTTACTGCTCAACCTGCATACAGACTCTGACTGATCAGCAAGAGGGGGCGGAGCTAATTACATCACTGACCCAGATATTGGGTTATAGAGGAAAATGAAAAGGGAGGGGCTGTTTGCTACTTTCTTTGCTCACACAGTGTTCATATTTCAGAATAGATACAATACTCATACATACACAAAATTTTACATTTTATTTTATTTTTGTCATGTATCTGTCTCGTCCCTGTGGTCTGTCTGTTTTGTTTATCTTGCCATGTGCTTTTTAGCACATGTCATGTCTCCTCCCATTCCCAGCTGTGTTCCATTTGTAACCCTGCCCCATCGTTATCATGCCCAATGTCATTGTGTATATTAGTCCCTGGTCTCTGTTTGTCCTTGTCGGTCTTTGTGGTTATGTGGCTTTGTGACTTCGTGTTTTCTCATCGTGTTTATTTCTACCCTGTTAATAAATACAACCCATCATGTACGTCCGCCCCTACCTCTGTGTCTGTGAAGCGTTACAATTTTGAACACTGGCAAGTATTTTGAAGAACTTATTATTAAAAACATCATTGTTAATCTAATAATCACAAATAACTAAATCAATTATTACAACACTCTGGATGATCAATGTCTAACAGGATTTCTGAGACATAAAGTGTTTTAGTCTGTTTTTAGTGTCTTTTAATAAAATCAAAAAATTGTGGGCATAAAATTCATACAAATATTTAAATGATCTTAATATTTCAAGACAGCTTTGAGTGGTCTAGGATTTTGTGAAAATAACAATGGCATGTGTGACTGTCTCGTATAAATACTTAAAAATTTTCTGGGGACTAAAAGAAAAAGTGGGACTTAACATCCCACAAAACTGGCCTAGAGTGCTAAACGTTAAAGACAAGTGTGAGAATCAGCTTCACATTTGATTAGTTTTACACACAAAAGGTGGATTTTGTGTGAGAGTGTGTAAAACTGTGTGTAAGAGATAGAAGTTTTCATTAATTTTTCAGACTGATGATTTTGTTATGATAACAGAAACAGCACAAGAAGTAGCTTGAACATTTTTTTGATCACATTTCAGCATAGTATCAGTATCAGGTCAACTACAAACTACACATTGTGTATCTTTGTGTAGTGGCAAGCATTTGTTTGGTCTGTAATGTCTGATTGCTTTGTTCCCATATAGCAAGAGGATGGAGGACCACTGTTGGTCTGCTGATGGCAAAGTTGGCGGTTCTCTGTTCTTTTGCTCAGCATTTTATGGATGGTCTTACTAGAGGTTAACCAGGATCTTCTTCTTCTTTCGGCTGCTCCCTTTAGGCGTCGTCACAGCAGATAATTATATTTATGATCCGCATTACAGTTTTGGCACAAGTTTAATGCCGGATGCCCTTCCGGACGCAACCCTCACCATTTATCCGGGCTTGGGACCGGCACCAGAAGTGCACAAACTACACCCCTAATAGCTGGTTAAGCAGGATATTATACAAAAATGACAGTTTTTATTGTTCATTTCTCATTGTTGGTTAATTTATCTTTCTTTCATTGTCTGTTGTGAATTAGTTTAGTCAATAATTTTCATCCGGCACATCATCATCATAGATGTAATACAGTATAATTGAAGCATATAAACAAGGTTGAGAGGAAAACTATATGCATTATAAAAAAAAGAAAAAAAAAAGAAAAAACAACAACAACAACTACAAACAAACAAAAACTTGGAGTACAAGAATCATTAGGTTGAGTCATTGTTGGGAATCTGCAACTGGATGATCCTTGCTGCAAACAAGGACGTGCAAAGATGCAAAGTATGAAGTGATCAGGGACATGATGTGCAAAGTAGCTGAGCTTAAAAACTTTAAAAATATTAACCAGTAAACTTTATAACCAAAAAATATTAATAAATATATGCAGATGAATGTTTACACTGAGACCAGTACACATATGTGATAATGCAAATGACTGTATGATAAGGTCATTAGTGAGTGGCCTCACATAAAGTAAGTGCACACTGGCCAGTCCAGTTTGTCATCCAGCTGCAGTCCGAGGTACATATAGGTCCTAACCACCTCCACATTAATCCCCTCAATGGTGACAAGCTGTGGAGGTACTCCAGACCTACAAAAGTCCATCACCATCTCCTTAGTCTTGGATGTGTTCAGCTGCAGATGGTTCATCGTGCAACACTCATACACTGGTCTACTGTAATCCCCTCGCGTCCACTTCTGACACACCCAACAACGAACGTTTCATCTGAGAATTTCTGTACGTGGACGTCTGAGAATTGTACTGAAAGTCAAATGTGTAGAGTGTGAACAGGAAAGGTGAGAGCACAGCCCCATATGGTGCTCCCATGCCTCCACACCAGCCTCATTACGAGACCTTGTTCTTTCTTCACAATTATTTGTAATGTGTCTTAGATTATTTTCTAAAATAAAAGTCTCTGTGCATTTCAAATCTCAAAGCATGACAATATTACAGTGGTCAGCAGTTGCAAACAGTGTGTTGCTGACCTTATCAAGCCAGCAGGTTGGAATATGCTCACTATATGGGCTATGATTGGAGAGGCCTGGTCCTATTGTTTTTTTGTGTAATTGTGAAATTGCATGCATTTCTGTGGTTTTCCCTGTGACAGCTGAACTGTGTGTACACGATTTCAGGTGATTCAGTTCCACATGTGAACTGTCTTGAAATTTGACAGGTGAATTTGCATCCCCAACCAGCAATGTTGCTCTGGCTTTGTACCCTTTCTGCTCTGTCTGAGTCGACGTGGAGGAATCTCTGTTCAACTTACAAAACACCCCGTAAGTAAGAGGATTGTGGTACACAGTCAGATGGGAGGCGGGATTAGATGTCAATTATCTTCTCAGTTTTTAGTAGTTTTAGTTTGTTGGCTTAGATGAGAAATTGCTGAACAAAAAATGGAACATCTGTTTTCTCTGCTCGTATCTGGACTTGTTTGCAGCTCCACCCATTTTGTGAGGTGATACATAAAGCAAATTGCAGTGTGAACACACCTTCAGCATATCTTCATTAGGCAAAGATCTGTGATTTTTTTATTCTCAGAGATGAAACGACGTGGACACTCATTTAGCTCCAAAGCAAAGGACTTGTTTGGGGTTGTTTTAAACCACACATTTTCTTCTAGGTGTAGATGCTACTAAGTAAACATGACTATGAGTTTACAGAAGTTCATACATCTGTTTGGCTAGTGAAACAGCAGATCCTTTATGTCCTGTTGCATGTGAGGTTAGGCCTCCATGGTTGATGGTCAGTGAACCTTGGGAGTGAAGGACCCTGCCACCGGTATGAAGCACTTTTGGTAGGTTCTGACCACTACATAGCAAGATCACCCCACAATAACTGTCTGATGTTCGGAGATGTTCTGACCCAGTCATCCAGAACATCACAGCCCTCAAATTTGCTCACTTCAACTTTAAGAACTTTGTTCACTAGCTATCCAAATATCCTTCACGTGAGAGACACCATTGGAAGCAGATAATCAATGGTATTCACTTCACTTGTCACTGGTTTTAATGTTATGGCCGATAACGGCTCACTTGGTGATATGTAGCTCAGATCTGCTGTCTTAGTTATTGATGTAAAGGAGGAAGGTTTGGATGAGTTTCGGAGACTTTTGTCTCTTGTGGTTCTCAACAGGAGCCTCCTACAGCCTGCAGGTGGGTCTTATTTCAGATCTTGAAAGCCTCTCATGATAGGAAAGAACAGTGGATCTAGATGTTCTACATCTGTAATTATAAACACAACATAGTGTCCAAAACCATAATCACTGAAAGGCAAACCAATCATTAAACTTATGATACGGTTGATTTACCAATGATTACATGATATGGACAAAAGTATTGGAACGCCTGTTCATTCATGGTTTCTTCCAAAATTGCAATGAGTGCAATGAGCTTATCCTGCTTTCTTTGGAGTAACTGTCTCTACTGTCCTGAGCACTGCTGTGAGGATTTGATTGAATTCAACCACCCCAAGTATGAAAACAATGACCTGAATCACATCGAGGCCAATCTGTCAAGCAAAGTTTGAGCAAAAGTGACTCTGGTTTTCTCTGTCAGATTGTTGCTGAAATAATGATGAAGCTCAAAGATAAAGGTCGGAGTTTCAACTGCTCTCTGTTGATACATGATCCCAGAAGCCTGCCATAGAGCTCCAGTGGAAACAGCCCTTGGGGTAGGTGGGGGAGGCGCTGGGGAGGAGGACCATATGCTCCCTAATGCTGTATTCTTAGTTACACAACTAGGGCTTGGTTCTGAGAGACAGAGAGAGTTGGTGAATGGGTGTGCTTTAATGGCAATTTCTATTTTTTTTTTTTTTTCTTGTAGACAAAATTACGCAGGCGCTTTTCCGACCTTGGCAAAGAGGTAAATACCATTTTGCCAATAATAGCATAATCCCTTTGTCTCTTATTGGAGACAAAATGTAATTTAGCAAATGGTATCAGCACCCATTAATTTCTGAAATTACACCACTCTCACAGTCTCTCATTCTAATTCATGGCGCTATCACTTTGTGCACTCCAGATAGTAAGACTATTAACAAGGTTTAAAATGATGTTATCCGGGGATTTATAAGTGAGAATTAAACCTCTCTGTATTAAATTGATTCTGAAAAGCCAAGAGCATTTGCATTTCATTTAATCTCTGCAGAACAATTATACCTCCATAAGAGGGCTGAGGTTTGCAAAGGTGAAGAGATTGCAGAATACAATTATATTACACAGGACGCTAGCACGTTGGGTAGTTATTGCTACACTGTGGGTATTTCGGTGTCAACATTGAGGAAAATACTGTCTATAATGCCTCTGTACTCTGTATTTGATACCACACGTCATTCGTCCATGGGGATCCAATTGGAAATGCAAAAAAAATGCTATTCCCTGCATTAATTCAGTGTCAACAACTTTGACTTTTGTAATGCAGCAGCGAAATTGAGAAGACTAATGTGTGTGTGTGTGGTGTGTGTGATTAAATATGAACCCCCCCCCCAACACACACACACACACACACACACACACACACACACACACACACATCCACACAAGAACCTCCCCTGACCCGAGGGACTCACGCAGAAGCATCAGTGACTTCCCAGAGGCCTTCAGTGACACACATTATGCTGAAACGAACGGAACATCGCTAATAACATCAGCATCCGACTGCCTCTAAGATCTCAGGCGCTCTGTTGCCGTGCCAGAGATGCAGCTTACCACTCTCAGCCATTACTCTTCAAAAAGAAAAGCTCCTGGTAGAACTATTTTTGGGGGCTCCTCAGTTAGTCCCTGCAGGGGATACTGCTTTTTTGGGGTCATGCAGAACGCTTTCATGGAGGCTTTCTGCGAAGAACAGCTGAGGAACGATTCCACCTTATGCTAAAGAGTGAACCAAACACCTCAATGCCTCGCTGTGTTTTCCACTTGGGGATTCATTCAAGGCTGAGATGAAGGAGCACAGTAGCAGCTCTAATGCTGAACTCTTAGGCTGCCTTTGCTCCAACTCTCATGCTGCTGCTTGTATGCAGCTCGCTATCAGTGCAACTAAAGCGATTAGAAAAGAGTCAATTGATCACAACAAATGTAATAAAAATGATCAAAGCTATGGAGTTAATGGAGGTTCCCTAAAGAGATGATGATACGAGTGATGGAGGACATCATTAAACTGTGGCAACAAAACATACCTAGAACAGAAGGTTAAGGAGTGTTAGTAGATTAACAGTTTGATACGTTCAGATAATGAAGGAATGCTTGGAATATCTGGGAGACCATGGAAAGATGATTGGAGAACTCCCTTCAGAGACAAGCACTGTCAAACTCTAAAATCAAGAGAGGCTTTTATGGAAGTGAATATAGAGGATTCAACTCAATGTCCAAAGAACTGCTAAACTTTTAGAACCATATTATACAACCATCTAAAACAGCCTGCACAGGTCAGGACCAAGATTCTGTGGACAAGTAAAACCAAGGTTGGAGAAGGAAAGTAAGGGTTCATTATCTGCAGTATTCCCCATGATCTGTCAAACATGGTGGAGGCAGTGTTATGGAGTGCGCATCTATGGCTGCTAGTGGAACCGGATCTCTGGTGTTTACTGATTATTTGACTGTTGATAGAAGTAGAAGGGTGGATTCTGAAGTGGACTCTCGGATCTGGGGGCAATTAGAATACAGCAGAAAAATGCATTTTTATTTAGAAATGAATTCAAAAAGTGAAACTCATATTTTATATTAATTTCAATGATTTAACTTTAATATTGTTAGTTTGAATGGTAATTTACTTGGACTACATTAATATTGCCAGTGGGTGATGTGAGTGGTGATGTCCATGAGTCAGATTTCAGGTGGTCACTGCAAGGCATTTGATTTGAAAAGGTCTTCAATTTATTGTTAGTTTTGTTTGAGACTGATCTGTTATATGAATGTAATGTATCTCTAACGTAACATGGAAAATAACAGTAATAAAGCTAAAATAGCTAAAGCTAAAAAAGTATCTTTGATAAAACTGGGACTGTTCCTGCAGTTTGATTTGTGCATACATGAGGTTTTAACATCTGAAGGCCTACATTAGACTTTAAGCAACACTATGTAGCTTTTTAAACTTACCTTAACAGCATCAAAATCATTGTGATGCTCCACAGACCTTAATGACGGCCTTAGCATGCTTCCTGAGGAACAGCGTTCGTTGCACAAAGCTGAATGTGCTCACATACGTTCTGTACGTATCTGTACTTTTCACACTTTTCATGTTGCTTGGTTTGCTTTAAAGGTCTTCATGCTCCACAACTACAGATGACATAGTGACATTTTATTATGTTCCATGACTCCTGGAAAATTATGAACACGGTTGTAGCTATGGTGCTTTATGAAGCCAGATAGCTAAAGTTACTGTACTATGTAACTTTGGTGAAGCGGGCAGAACAACACTTGCAAGAACTGTGTAGCACCGCATATCCAAGTCATATTTGTGTAATATCCTGTAATTTTACTCTACTGCCTCAGTGCACATGCTTCTTTCCCTTTCAGTGATGGTTCTTTATCTCTGCGCTTGTCCAGAAATGCCTGTGTAAAGCATTGAGATAGATAGCACTTTATTGAGCGCTTGAGAGGGTTCCCTCAGGGAAATTAAGGTTTCAGCAGCACCATCAGTACAGTACAGCAAAGAGTAGATAGTGAGCATGTCCTTTTGGGGTGACTCAAAGTGCTAATTCCACTCCCCGACTCTAAGGGCAGCCCAGAAGCAGGACATACCGATTCTCACATAATACTGCTTCAAGAAAAGAGTGAGTATGCTTTCAGAAATGATATAAAATGACACTGTCCTAACTTTGAGTCCCCGTGTTCCTGTTCCAGCATGCAAGAGACTGTAAGAGGGCCTTGTGTCGCAACGAGCTGTGAACAAAAACAATTTATTTTAACTGTTTATCATAGTCACTAAAGTTCTCAATCTGCGGCGCGTGTAATGTTGATTACTGTCCTCAGCGAGTATTTAGAAATGTCTGGCTTGTCGCCGTGGACAGCTCCAATCACTCTGCTCTGCAATTATGCATTGAAGCCGGCATTGTTGATGGCATGCATCGGCAGCAGAATTGGACGTGGTGGCACAAAGCAGTGTCAAAAAGTCCCACTTTATTTAGCAAAGGGATGCGCTCTAGATCACAGTGCGTCCTTCACACATATGAGCTGAGGGCACTTTAGCTAATGCAGACAAACTCACGACAAAAGGGCTTTCAGCTTTTTTTCTCCACCTCTCTCGCTGTTGTTGACGAGCCCTTTATAGATGCTGTGGCCATTGTAGCAGCTGGAGAATGGCGCAAGTTCATGCTGGAGAGAGGGCGAGGGGGTGACGAGAGGCGACTGAGAACAAGGCTGTGAGGGATGTTTAGGGAAATCAAGGGGAGGGAGGGGCTGAACAGAGGAAGAGAGAAAGTGTGCACACACCCATTACCTTTCAATGGGAGCTCATCGTCTCCTGTGGATGGAGTGTTTACAATAGCAGTGGCGGAAAGGTTGGAGAAGGCCGAGAAAGGCTTTCTATACTGCTACTACCATCGTAGATCTCCCAATGCAGCATTCATAAGACAGCATTCCTTAAAACACCGTAGGTGCAGCTCGCTTCAATAGGGTGCTGTGAATGGACTTGGTCATGCTGAAAAGATTAGTGATCTATAATAGGATAGGAACTGTGCACTTGGCATCACTGCAGATATGTGCAAATGTGAGGCACACACACCAACACACAAATAGCAGTCCCTGGTGGTTTAGCCTGGGCCAGCAGGGAATAAGCCCCTTTTTCATGCCCCGAGGAGACACAGACAGGAACAGAGGGCCACAGATACCAAGGGAGGATCCCCATATGGCAATACTTTATTCATCACGCTCCTGAATAAAGCACTCACTGAACCATACACTCCCAACTTTCCCTCCACCCCCCACCCCCCCACACCTCCCGCTCTTTACCTCCTTTCCCCCTGGAGGTATTTCAGTGTCTCCAAACGGCCGCCTCAAGGTCAGCTTTCTCACTGCATACCTCCACAGTCTGATCATCAGTTTTAGCAGAGCAACTGAAGTAAATGCCATGTGTGTCTGTTTCAAGGCAAGTGATGAAGTTCAGGGAAGCTGTAATTTTGTGGAAGTAGGGGTCCGTTTTATTTCTCACACATCAGTACTGTAGGATGTAGCCTCCACATTTAACTTTCAGAACCCCAGGGCGATTATGTAAGGTGTTTTAAAGTTTGCCATAATTGTTTGTCAAAAATTATAAAAGTATTTATATGAGACACATGCCAGGTGTTAATTTCTGGAGGTCCTAGACAAATGAATTTTAATCTAAATCTATGTTTTGATTAAAAGCATACTTGCTCTTAGATTTTTTTGTGCTTTTATTTTGCTTATAAGGACTGAAAAACACAACCCAAATCTGGGTGAGTGACATCATCAGCCTCACCCCCTCTCACTGATCAGTCAAAGTCTGCATGCAGGTCTTCTTTCTCAGGCATGAGAACAGATGATACTGACATTTACATAAATTTGAAAAATAATAAAGGATAATCAGGTATATCTTACCAGTCTGATCATTACAAATAATTCATTACAGACCATTTTTTTATCAAAACATGATCAATTTTCTAATCTATATTTAGTTAATTTTCACAATTTTGACTCAAATAAAGACAAGTTTAAGTAAATTAGAATCTCCTGAAACTAACAGTATCTGGCATGTGTGACATGTCTCCTATATTCTCCTATATTTGTTTTGTACTTTATACTTAATAAATACTTTTTAAAATACATACATGTCCCTCAAAATTGACCTGTGGTTCTAAAGGTTTTTATATGCTCTATGATTATAAAAAGCATGTTTTTTTTCTCTCAAATCTTCTTCGAGTGCATGACAGGCTAGGCTATGTGTATATTCTTCTTTAGTATTTCACACCTCTTTGTTCTTTATTCTGTGCTATCCGGTATTAACCAGAAGAGGATGGGTTCCATTTTTGAGCCTTGGTTCCTCTCAAGGTTTCTTCTTCTTTGCCTGGCTTGGAACTGGTGAGGCTTGGAGCCGAATTTCTGTAAAGCTGCTTTGTGACAGTGCCTTTGTTGTAAAAAGCTCTATTTAAATAAACTTTGATTGATTGATATTTGGCCAAACAGCACCACCAGTGGACAGGAGCTCACTGTGAATCGCAATCAAGGAATAATAAGGAACATGCAGAAATGTGGACATACAAACTAACGTAATATAAGGTTGTGTTGCCTAAGCCGCAGTGGTCTTCCTTTGCCTACAGGTCCCATTGCAACCAATGACCACACCAATGCATTCTTTCCACACAGCTGATTTTGATAATACCAAGGCTCGACCCTCGTCCATTGGTTCTTTTTCCGTCTTATTATAGTTTCTACAGACTCCAAATGTGGAGAAGAGATTAGAAACAAGCCTTGGTGTCTAACTAACACTAATGAAGCAATGGAACGCACCTGAGTAATAATCATAAACACCTGTGAAGCCAAATGTCCCAAACATCATGGTTCTCTGAAATGAGGGGGACTGTTTAAAACAGTTGTAATTTTAACACTGTGGAACTGAAAGGTATGCAAATTGCCTAAAATGAAAGTCTGGAGAGTGTGCTTTAATCATGAGGGGCACATCAAGGAAAAATGTGTCTTTGTCCCAAACCTTATGGAGGTTTGGACACTGCATGGAAATGTGCTGGCCTTTATAACATCACACAAAAAAAAAAGATTAATTTAAAATGGACTGTTTTTGCAGATTAGCTTTGAATATTTACACGAAATGGACAAAAGTATTGGGACACATTGACTGATTCTTCGGAATGCAAGGATACTAACAAGAGTTTATCCTGTTTTTGTTGTGTTCAGCTGTTTTCTACAAGGGACCACTGCTGTGAGGGTTGTATTGTATTCAGCATTCAGTCAGAAGAGTCTTAGTGAGGGTCAGGATGTTAAATGTCCCCCACCTCACCTCTTCCCCAAATCCCCAACTCATCTCAAAAGTAATGGATATGAGCACCATCATTCCAGAGAACACGGTTCCACTGCTCCACAGCCCATTGCTGGGAACACCCCTCTAGTTCCTGCCTGCCGTTAGGTTCATGCTTATCGTCTCTAGAATGTTCTATTCTATTGGCAGTACTTGTTAATAGGGAGCAGACAAGCTGTGTGTGTGTGTGTGTGTGTGTGTGTGTGTGTGCGCGTGCGCATTTGCACATTTATTTCAACAAATGGATTCATTAGAAGGGGTGTCCACAAACATTTGGACATGCAGTGTAGATATTTTCAGATCCAATAAATGGATAAATGAGTGCAGTGCTGTAACTAATCGGTAATATAACCTGCAATCAAACAGCAGAATGCTTTGTTTACATTTGGTGCCGCTCACCGATTTCACAGAGTGATGTTGTGATGCATCACAAGAAAAGTGTCCCTAATCAACAAACCCTTCACTTTCTGTAACTTCCTGGAGCAACTCCTATGTATCACAAGTTATTATTCACGAGTCTGAGTCAAGTCACGAGTTATTAAGGAGGACTTTTATTTGTATGCCACCTAAATATGACTCGGACTCGAGTCACTAACTCAGCTGCCCTTCTGTGGGCTTCAACTTAGTCCTGGGCTACACAACTTTCTGAATTGACTAGGCTTAGTCTTCCCAAAGCAGGTTCTCAAATCTGTGTTCATTATTCTAGATAACTGTGCATTCACTGGGTTTGTGTCCTGTGCAGTGTTCTAAACCCCTATTGTCTCACCTCTTCTTACTGGTCCAGTGTAAACTGGCTTCCAGCTTTAAACCTTAGGAGTGAATGTTGACCGCATGGTATTACCGAGCGTGTGTGTGTGTGTGTGTGTGTGTGTGTGTGTGTGTGTGTGTGTTTGTGGGTGTGTGTGTATCTGTAGCTACAATCAAGCCCATAAGAGCAAGTGCTCTTGCAGCTCGAGTGCAGACTCAATTCCAGTCATCAAGGGTTCAGTAATGATGTCTAGACTCCACGCAATTTCACTGTGGAATGGAGGACAATGGGTGCTGATTGGTTCTAGGGTCCATACATGGATTAAAAAAATTGCTTGGCAGCCAATTGTTCAGTGCTCCTGGTACAGCAGAAACTCAACACCAAAGAGTGCAGAAGAGGTTATTTTAGAAATGTCAGAGCATAATCACTTTTGGTTTCCTGAAAAAAAATCAATGAATGATTATTATGAGGGCAACTTTTTAAAGAATCACCAGGGTCATGTAAAGGTTCTTGGACAAATGCTTTATTTTTGACTACAATGTAAATGATATCAATGTATCTGTCATCTGATGTATGTAAATGATGTCTGTCAGTGTGAAGAACTTCCATGGAATGGAAAGAAGAACCCATAACCTTTAGAACCCCAGGCCAAACCCTAGGCCTTTTTAATATAATCATCCGCAGAAATCGATTCAGAATTGCTTTCCATAGACGATTATATTAAAAAGAACCTCCACACAATAAAATGTTCTTCTCACTTTCACTTCCCTGTTCAAAGCTGGTTCTTGGGAATTAAAGGTGGTTTGTATTTGTGGTGTGGTTGAACCGTTTCTTTAATGTAAAGGCATGTACATCAGGTTTTCCATGTATTTTCATTGCCTTTACTAGAACCTGTTGAGACCCTCCCTTTTAAGGGTACAAGGAATCACTTAAAGAACCTTTTCTCACACCAGAACTTTAGAACTGTAGAACTGTAGAACTTTCAGTTTGTGTGAAGTTTCTTTATAATTCTTTACAATTTTCCTTCCAGAACTTATGTGGGTAAAATACATGAACTGGCCTATGTAAAGTATACTCAAGGCCTTAACTTTTAGAACCTGAGATCCACACTTTGCGGGTTCTTTTCTGGGTTTCATATCTCAGAATCAGCGTAACCTACAGAAATGATACACATATCATAACAATCTACAAGACTGAGCTCAGAAAACAGCTACAATTCACTCATTTCTGACTGAATTAAATCCCAGTTTAAAAGCCAAAGGATCTTCCAGTGCATGTTTACTGCTCTGTCCATGTGCACATGCTCAACCTGCATGACTGCTCTCACTGATCAGTCGCATTTCCAACAGGATGTCTGAGATTTTTGCATCTCATATGAAGACAAATTTCAGGGTTTTGCCAGGGATTTGAAAATAACAGTATCTGGCATGTGTGACCTTTAAACACTTCATTTTTTTGGTGAATAAAAGTACACTGGGAACCTGGAAACAATGAAAACATCCCACAACTATGGCCCAGGGTTCTAAAAGTGAAAAGTTCATGGAAAAGCAGGTCAAGCCAAAGCTCAATTGATGAGAAGTACAGTCCTTCCTGTCTGTTATCACTGTCCTCTTTCCAGTGTAAGACAATGGGCCGAGTCAAGCCAAGAGAATCAGAACAAACATAAGTGAGAAGAAACCAAACCTTTTAAAGGACATTAATCAAGTTGGATCACTTTTCCCTTTTCCCTTGTCCTGTAAAGTCTCCATTTAGCAGCTGGGAGATTTTCCTGAGGCTCCAGCGTCATGCCGGCTGCATCGAGCCATGAGTGATGGACTGATGTTAAAGAGGCCTTTTATTAATAACGTCTTTCATCTTAATCTCGTTAGGGCCACGTCCCACTCGACTGTTGACATTAGCGTTTAACATTACAATAGATTACCAGCACAGGGAGCTCTATCTGCTGGGCTGGCTTCAATATAACAGCAGGGCATCTTTCAGCCTGCTCTGTGTGGCCTCCTGCACAGCTCGTAAGGAGACGCCCCCAGGCTCCCATGCCCCGATGCTGGCCTCGTCACCACCTCTTCCACCCCTACTGGGGCACTGAGACTTCCCATAGTCCAGTCAAACTGTGAGGAGAGTATTTTTAACTCATATGTGCCCAGATTTGTTCCCTGGGGTTTTAAGCACATTGATGAATATGTACAAAATATGAGTATTGTTATTATATCAGCGTCTGTATTTATAGACCAACAGAAATCCTCTAAAAAATGTGGGTCTGGGTCTGTCCTACATTTTCTGATAACCCCCCACCCCCACCCCACCCCACCCCAGACGTTCTGTTAAAAATGTGTGAATTTATGCATTAAAAAAAACCCCAACAAAACACGTATTAATAAAAATAATAATAACAATAATAATAATAATAATGATAACAATAATAATAATATTAAAATAATTCTATATACCATTTTACAACCTCTCTTTAATAGGAAGGCTGGTTGTATTAATAGCTAAGCCTAGAACAGTCGATTTGATTGCGTAGTTGTAGCTTCAAAAGCCAGGTTCTCTAAGCTGCTGTTTTTCCTTTTTTACTTGGAAAACTGTGGTTGTCTATTTGCACAAAATGATCACGGAAAGCCCCCAGCTTTGGCCTCTAAACTGCGATTTAACATAGACAAAGGTTCAACAGCCAGGTCTGCTAAGCTGCTGTTTATTTATTGTTAATGTTTATTTATTTATTTATTTATTTACTTATTTATTGTTATTGGATTGGAAAAATCTGAAATCACTGAGGGCCCCCCTCCCACATTTGATTGAATGTCCCGCCCTCCTAAAAATAATTAAATGATAATGGAGGACCCCATTCAAATGAACAATTTCACGAGGGACTCCCTGCTTGAAGGACCAAAAAGACGCACTGTTTCCATGGTAGTAACACTGGTTTGGAAGCCTGGCCCCTTGTTCAGCTGGCATCACATCATTTGACTGTCTGTGTAAAGTCATGCAATATCAGAAGACATATATGTTACATACACATACAACAATGTTTAGATTCAGGTTTTTCAGCCCTTTAAAAATGTTCTCCTTCTCCTGCAGCCTTATCATTTCTGAGATGCAAGGTTTTTTTTTAGTGGCCTATAAACCAATGGCAACTTTAGTTGCTACCGGGCTTAAAGTTCTTAACACCCCCCTTTCCACCAATCCCTGTCCACCCACAATTTCTCTCGCCCGCCCCAAAGAGATTTATTCCTCGCTCCCATACCCCTTGAACCCCTCTACCCCCAGCCCCCGCTCCTGCCTGGAACTGTAGCTTTGATCTCAGGGGCCGGTGAGCTCCAGTTTTTCTGGCAGTCACAACACTTCCCCTGTTCCACACCGAAGGTCTGCCCACTCATGTGGCCTCGTGCACACTTTTTTTTTTCCCTTCTCCCCACGGTTAACCCTAATAGGCTCACTGGTTGCCATGGCAACATGATGGTGGATCGGTTGGCACAGGGATGGCTCGGTTGCTTGGTCGCCTCGTGGTGGGACCCTGGGAGCCGGTGGGAGGGGGGTGTGGCACATGATGAGCAAAAAAAAAAAATTATATATATATATATATATATATATATATATATATATTTGGCCTTTTCCTTTTCTGTTGACATTTTAAAAGCTGGCATGTGTGTGAGGATGAGAGTGGTGGTGTGAGGATGATTGTAATAATGTCAAACACATTGAAAGCAGTGACTTGTATGAGAAGAGGCGAGTTTGTTTGAGATGATTAAGGGTGTCTATGGATAATCCCTAATGCCTCACGACAATCGCGGTGGGGAAAATCGCTATTTAAATTTAAAAATATACGTCCGGTTCACTGCCAAGTTCTAATTTTGCCCAAATTAATCCCCTTTGGAAATGGCTTTGCTCAGGCTGTGACATATGGATATAGGCTACACTGCAGTGGCCTCCTACGTGTGAAATGAAAAGACAATAAAGGCAGTACATCTCGCTTTCTGTTCATGGGGGGAGTAATGTGACACAGAAACAGCTTGAAGGACCTTTCGTCCTTAAGTACAACCATCTGAGCAATGCAGTGACGTAATTGAATGTCCTCTCTTGCTCATCGTTCATTGTGCTCTGTACTTTCAATTGCATTTTTGTTCCATCAGGTTGCCAAAAAGGGTGCTCTGAAGTGTAGCTTCATAAGAGCCTCTTTTGGCTTCCTAAATACTCTTTCAGTGGGCTCAATAGAAGGCACTCAATGGAAATGTTCCTTAGAACAATTTTCAACACTTTCCCAATTAACAGGCTGAGTAGAACTGGAAATGGGTAAGCACCCATTCTAATGAATGCTTTCATCTACTTTAACTTGCTCACGTGGCTGACACAGATGTGCAAATGCACACACAGCTTGTCTAGTCTAGTACTGCCAATAGAATAGGAGGTAGCAGATGAGGAGATGAATATATTGGCAACATGCGTAAGACCAGGTGTGGACACCATGGATATAAAGCAGCCCAGCATTGAGGAGTGGAACTGTGTTCTCAGGAACGATGGTGTCCCATCCAGTACTTTTG
Organism: Acestrorhynchus altus; assembly: GCA_034509495.1. Lineage (NCBI taxonomy): Eukaryota > Metazoa > Chordata > Actinopteri > Characiformes > Acestrorhynchidae > Acestrorhynchus > Acestrorhynchus altus. Next base: position 6,669,236 of record CM067502.1, on the reverse strand, counting down.
GGATGGGATGAGTTGGCGAGTTCAGGATAAGGCAGGGTTGTCACTGAATGTGATCAAATCCTCACAGTAATGCCCACTCCAGAATCTAGTAGAAAGCCTACAGGTAGTTACTCCAACAAATACAGGATTACAGAAGAATCAATGAAAAAGCAAGTGTCCCAATACTTTTGTCTCGTGCTTGTCAATACAGAACTGATTTCACTGTAATAAATAAGTCAAGATTAAGAGTTAAAGGAGGTATATTTAACCTTTAGAACTCTAGGCTAGTGTTTTGGGATGTTTCCTTAGTTTTAAGTATTTTTATTTGGCAAAAAAAAAAAAAAAAAAAAAAAAAAAAAAAAAAAAAAATATATATATATATATATATATATATATATATATATATATATATATATATATATATATAAATAGGAGACAGTCACACATACTAGATATTGTTATTTTTAGGAAATCATAGACTACCCAAAATTGTCCTCATCTGAAGTGAACAAAATGTAAATATTTTTAAGGACAAAAAAACACTTTGCATATCAGATGTCCTGTTGGAAATTGATCATCCACAGGGTTTTTGTAATGATTATGTCAAAATACATCATATTATCATTTATTGCCCAATTTCAGAGTCCATGATGTCATCATCCTTGCCCTCTCTCACTGGTCAGTCAGAATCTGCTTGCAGGATGAGCATGTACGTGTGGACAGAGCAGTAAACATGCACCAGAAGCTCCTTTGGCATTTAAACTGGGATTTCACATCAGTTGTGAAAAGTGCTATACAAACAAATTTTGATTTGATTTAATTCAATTAAAAATGACTAAAGGTTAGTTGTTTTCTGAGCTGAATTAGTTTGTCACACAATGACGAGATGGTTAGACAGGGTAAGGCTTGCAGTTTGTTACGTGGTATGAGTGTCATGTCTGTAGTTTAGTCCAATCCAGAATGATGAAGCCCAGAAAATGGCATTTAATGTCCGGCAAAGTACAGATCTCAGGTTTTAAGAGTTTTCTTGGGTGAAATAAACTTTAGGACTCTCTCTGCTCAGAGCTGGAAACAAAGAACATTTCTTCCTCTTGAGATTAACATGTGGTTGAGACTTCAGGGGGGCAGGCCAGGGGACAGGAAGCAGGAATAAACGAGTGCTCAGCAACTGTGCCTCCTCTTCAAAGGCCTTTATGAAGCCAGACTTTATCAGTGCCTGTGTGAGGGGGTCAATGGTGGCCAGGAAAAAAACTCTCAAGTCCTTCAAAGACACACATAACTATAGGAAGACAAAGGCAATGCTGGGGGCATAACTGCTACTTCCTCTCCGGACAGTGGAATAACACACAGAGACGTATAAAAGAGTCCAGGTCCGGCGCCGGTGTGGAGGAGGTATGGCTAGTGCCCTGTCAGTTAAAGTACTGTGACCTCTCAGCTTTGCATCCTGCAAGGCAGCCCATCCTTCAAACGTCCCTTATAGAGATGACTTGGATTTTACAGCCCATGGTGCTTGAAATAGGCTTTCGGTAAGCCTACATGTTACTAGTTTGGTAGTTTTTTTCTGGCTGTGAAGGATCATGCAATTAGTAAAGTGCATGCTGATCAACGACTTGGAATTGATCTCACTGATAATCAAGGAACTGAGTGCAGCACAATTCTTGCATTGTAAGAAATGAAAGAAAATGATGCATAGTTTCCAAAATGGTTAATAAATAAGCATCTGAAAAAGTGTGGCCTGCATTTGTATTCATCTCCCTGTACTCTGAACCCCCTACATAAGATCCAGTGTGACCAATTGCCTTCAGAAGTCACCTAATTAGTAAATAGGGTCCACCTGTATGTAATTTATTCTCAGTATTACTACAGCTCAGGCTTCTGAGGTTTGTTAGGGAACAACAATGATCAAACAGCATCACGGAAACCAAGAAACTCACCAGACAGGGATGAAGATGTGGAGAAGTGTAGGGCAGGGTTAGATTCTAAAAACAAACAAACAAACAAATAAAAAACATCTCAAGCTATGGACATCTCATGGAGCACTGTTCCGTCCCTCATCTGAAACGGAAGGAGTATGGCACAATGGCAAATCTAATAAGACATGGTTATACGCCTAGAAGCAGCCAAGAGGCCCATGGTCACTCTGGAGGAGCTGCAGAGATCCACCACTCAAGTGGAAAAAATCTGTCAACAGGACCACTATTGACTGTGTACTTCACAAATATAGACCTTTATGAAAGAGTGGCAAGAAAAAAGACATTTTTTAAAGCAAGTCATAAAAAGTCCCATTTGCAGATTTCGATCTAGGGGACACAGCAAACGTGGAAGACTTTGCTCTGGTCAGATGAGACCAAAATGTAACTTTAAATACAAAACACTGTGTGTGGCATATAGCCCTGAACACACCATCCACATCCTGAAACATGGTGGTGGCAGCATCATGCTGTGGGAATGCTTTTCTTTAGATGGGAAGATGGTCTTAGTTGACGGGAAGATGGATGAAGCTAAATACAGGGCAGTTTTGGAGGTACACCTGCTAGAGGCTGCAATAGCCAGCGCAGACCTCTGTTAGCCATTGTATCGGAGCTGGGCACCTGGCACTTTCCACCCTTGGCTGCCCAATGATGATGCATATTGGCAGCAGTTCGAAAATAAGGGGTGGTTGACTTCCCATCTCAGAGGAGACATTTGCTTGTCCTCCTAGTATCAGACGCATCCTACGTGATAGGGGGAGAGTGCGAGTGGGGGGCTGGGGAATTGGCACTTTCAAGTTGAGGGTGAACAACACACACTTGGTGTAAGTACCTTCTGACTTCACTGCCAGGCCCCAGCGAGCAGAGCATGGACTGACTGGCTGAAATCCAGTATACTTTTCTACTTGATTGGAACCTTTGGCATGAAACCAGTGTGGTGTTAAAGGGAGACAAGCACTTTTCTCAATCTGCCCCTGGAACTGACGCATTTGAGAGTGGAGCGTGTATTGGTCAATCCATTCTGCCACTGGTCATGGGCAAAGCAGTGTTTCTAGTACAGAGTCCATTTGGTGGGGTTGCAGAGGGGGGTGGGGGGGCAGTTGATGGATTGTCACATTCGGTTTGCCAGTGGAAAACAAAAGCAGACACAGCATAGTGTCATGCATGTGCACAATCAGTCTTCACGGGGTCAGATTTAAGGCCTGCTGCTCGTACTGGAGGCCTTTCAAACTGCTGAAACGGACACTTTTCTCCGAAACCAGTTGGTGTTTTAGTGGAGTGCCGCGCTAAGTGTGCCGCGAGCTGAGAATAATGCTTACTGTCACATGCTAAAGGCTGAACGTGTCTGATTTCGCTGCCGTCTGCGTACGTAGATCTTTGTTTTGACACCATGTCCTTCTGCCATTACTACAGAGACTTTCATACTTGACATTCCTCGGCATTCGTTCCTTGGAAGCACTTTCTTTCAAAGGACTGAACGAGTGCTACTGTATAAATGAGTAATTGCTCTGTTTCTGAGAGGTCTCGGCTATAGGGATCATTTACACAAGTACTGTAGATCTGACTTCTGTGTGACAATGTGGTCTGTAAACCTGGTTTCTGTGCGTGTGTGTGTGTGTGTGTGTGTGTGTGTGTGTGTGTGTTTACTTTCTGTGCAGCAGTGAACAGTGTATCTCATGCGCTGAGCTCATTAACTCATGGATCTCTTATTCCAACTCTCTCTCTCGCTCTCTCTCTCTCTCTCTCTCTCTCTCTCTCTCTCTCTCTCTCTCTCTCTCTCTCTCCCTTTTATTCCAAGTAATCCTGATGCATTTCTATTGGCCCATTCATCATGTTATTTTGTAGCAATGTAAAGACCATTTTGACCGTCACACAAGTGGTGGCAGTGGTGGCTCATTAGTAACAGTACTGGGTTCGATGCCCAGGTCTTAACCCTTTCTGCTCCAGGGCACCATACCATGGTTTACCTGGCTTTCTCAGATATGCTGAAACCAGGGCAGCTATGGCCTTGTGCTTAGAGAGCAAGCCTTGTAACCGGAAGGTTGCTGGTTTGATGCCCTGAACAGGGGTGCATGAACATTTACAGGTCTTGTAATACAATGTAATACTGGTGATGCACTGCCTGTATTATGTATTACAGACACATTACAGATATATCACATGCATTTGAGCAGCACAGTGTGTGTAAGTACACATGCATGTCACGTTTGATTGTTGTAATTACATGGGTGTATCTCAGTAGCTCTCTGCGATGCCCTCATCTTATTACACACATATAACCACATAAGGGAGAAGGTGCTCGTACAGCTGTTGAGACTTATACAGTGCGGTCCATGCTGAAGGTAGCTGCCTACGTGGGCAGCATTTCTGGGCAGCATATGCGCTCTCCCGAGATAAGGACTGTCCCATTCAGATGCAGCATATGTTGTTTAACTAGGCAGAGGCCTTATTCTGGCTGAACTCTGAAGGTATCGGGACCCTTATCTGTATCGCGGAATCCCATGATGCAGCTCACTGCTCAGTGTTCCAGCGAACAGGTTAAAATGGCAGATGGAGTCATTTTTACCAGTTATCTTCAGTATATTACATTAATCCAATTAATATTTTAGATGGTTTTAAGATGTTTTTAAGTAGAATTTACTTCATTTATTAAGAAACCCGAGAGTCTGCTGAAGCTACCGTCAGACAGTTCGGCTAATCGATCATCTATTTTTGTATTTATATGATTTAAAGAAATGATCATTTTAGCTGGATGGCTTTTAACTAGTGCAGCTTGTGACGCAGTCGTTAAGTCAGAGGAGGAAGCTTCTCTTCCAGCAATTACAGCATAACAATCACTGCTATTGTATATTAGAATAATTCTGAAATAATAAAGATTGTTTGTTTTTTTTATCATGCATATCGCAGTATCACATTAGAGCTCGGAGGTATTGTCAGAGAAATTTCACACTTATTTGTAAATAAACAGATTTATGAGGCACTTTTATTATTTTTTTTTTTATCTAAAGCAACTGAAGTGTGAAAGTTTCTTCAAAACGGATTTACTGACTGCGAGTAAATGCACTATTGTAGGGGTTAATTGTATTAAATCCAGTGTAAGTTAATGGCAGTAAATCTTCAGATTTGTTATAGTGTTTAAGCGAAAGCAGTGATTTAATTTGGGTTACCTTGTGCAAAATATCCAGATCTTTATTTGTGATCAAGTGTGTGAAAGCGCTTCTGTGTGAGGGTTCAGTGTGTGAAACATTGTGTGAGGCAAAAAGTGTGTAATCTGATTTATAAGTTTATTTTTGATAAATCATTCATATTTGGGAGGTGATAGGAAACATTTGATCTGTGATGTTTTTATAATAAACCCATAAAGAAGATAATTCACAAAAAACTGTATTATTACATCTAATAAATGGATTATTCATACATTTCTACAAATCATTTATCTGAACAGAAATGATTTGAACTGTCCATAAAGTGACGGTAGAGGTGAGTATATATAACTCAGTCCAGCTAAATTAGACGATGGTATCAGAATTTAGATGAAAACAGGGGTGGAAATGTCTCTTTCCACCGACTCTCCTCTTCACACATGAACTCCCACAGAAGAGCTGGAGCAGGACAAATCACTGCGGTCACTTCAGGATCCATTCTGTCTGATTCACTGGGACACACTGAGCTAAACTAAGTGGCCAAACTGAGTGAAAGTGCGCTGCGCATGTGAGCTCTGTTTAATCACAACTCACAAGTGCAACATACTTTAGAGGTGGCAACCGACTCTGAAGGGTGTCCCAAACGTGCTGCCTTATAAGGTACCTTGTTGGTTGGATTGCTGCCTTATGAGAGAGCTGCCTTTGAAGGCAATGACTACCTGGGCAGTGTCAGGCCTTCAGAATGGATGGCACCTGTTGTTACACATTAACAGTTCATGTAAAGACAGTTACAGGTGATGTATTCACCTTGAAGCCAAAAGTGGTTCTTCTAAGGCATTGCTCAAAGAACCATCTGAAGCACCTTCACCCAGCACTCACATTAGCAGACAATAGAGCGACAAGTGACCAGTCATGGGAGAACGTGGTTTAGGAGTACTATGAGAGCTTGTGATTGAATGACAAGGAGCAAGTCAAGCTGAGATTTTCTCAACTTTATGCAAATAAATGATGACATGATGAAGCGACATTCTAAACAATTGGCCTCATCAAATTCTTCAGATAAGAAGTACGTCAGGTGGTTGCTTAGGTGTAAATAGTTGTTCTGGTACCACATCTGGTTGACCAGTACATTTACATCAGCAGGCGCCCTTATCCAGAGCGACTTACAAAAGTGCTTTGCTGTTCACTAGTAGACCTGAAGGGTGCGCAAAAAACATTCATCGTAAGAGTGTCACAATCGAGTTGGAACATTGTCCCAACTTTGAAAAACTGTACAATGAAATATTCGACTGAAAATGTCTCTTCTTGAAGAACTTGCCCTGCTTCCAGCCTGGATCCACCACCACCAGCACCACCGCAAAACCCATTCTACACAAATGCATGTAAGTGTCCATCTGAATACACTTACTATATGTAATGTATAACTATTAAATAAACTTTAATTACATTTTATTTATCATATACATATATCTATTTAAATATATTCATTATATTTTAATCATATTATAACTTTAAATATATTAATGTTCAGTCGGTTTTGACTGGGAACGCCGATGGTGTGCATTATGTCTGTTCAGATGTCCTGTCCAGACAAAGTCATGGAATTTCAGATTAAAGAAAGCACTCAGTTCATCAGATTTAAAGATTTTTTTTAAGAAAAACTAAATTAAAATGTATTAATGTTAATGGTTTCATTTTGACAGTTTCTTTTTCAGCATGGGTCTTGGGACTTGCCTGCTAGTGTGAATGCAGGGTAAACGTGAAATGCCCTAATTTAAGGCAATTTAATAAGTTAAATACTTCAATACTAAAGTTAAAAGTTAATGCTTCAGGTTAAATATTTCAAAAGTAAATGCAGATGCCAGCATAGTGAGGACTAGTGCTCCTAGAAATTCCCTATTAAAGTTCCTATTAATGAACCTTGTCTTCTAGCATATTTAAACGTAAGGTCATTTAGATTCTCCATGCAGAATTCTGTCAGCTTTTATTTCAGTCTTTGTACAGATTTTCCTCAAGCCGCTCTGATACAATAAAGATTTAATTGTGGATTCTATGATGGAGAGATCTCCAGTCTCTGCTGCAAGAAAGCAGCCCCAATCCAGGGCACTTCCACCACCATGCTTCACAGTTGGTGTGAGGTTTCTGTGCTCGAATGCTATGTTTGGTTTGTGCCAAACGTGTCTTCTGCTACTGTGCCCAAGTAATTATTAGGATTCATCTGTCCACAATACATTGTTCCAGGAGGCCTGGTCATTGTCCAGGTGTCCTCTGGCAATCTTTATTTTTTGACAGCAAGACTCATATGCATGTGCAACCTTCGTTCTAAAAGCCTCAGAAAGAGCTTTGGATCTCCTCATGGTGATACTTCTCCCTTCAACAATCAAGCGCAAACCAAACTAATGTCTAAGGTTTAAATAAGAACTTTCACAATGGTTTAATCCTTTAAGGATGACATTTTAAATACTTCAAATGCTTAAATACTTTCAAACATTCAAGACTGTGACCTCTTCCTTGTTTCTTTTATTGACCGTCTCCCTCTTTCCGTCCTCCTTTTATCTCTTTCGCTCCTGCTGTCTTCATCTCTCAGCAGACTGGTAATGGAGCAGAAGCGTGTGGGTCACTGAGCACAAGACCTTCCTTGGTGCCTGGCTGACCTTGAGGTGCTCCGGACTCCATGGCCATGTGCCAGGGCAGCACGGGATTTGGCCTTTCGCCCCAACGCCAACCCCAGGGGAAGAGGGCAAGCGGATGGCACCGAGCCGGAGACACAGCTGGGTTGGGTTACATCTGCTTCGTTCCCTTTCTCTTTCTCGCTCTCTGTCTTTCTCTCGTTCGCTGGTGCAGAGCAGGACCGCCGCCTGGAAAACATATGTATGGGTCAGCAGTTCACATCAACAGTAATCTTCAGAGAAGCCATGATACCGGTGTCCGGTGAGATTGTCACACGAATGGTATTAGTTTGACACGGCAAGTCATCTGTGGCAAGAATAAAGCGGCCTTATATAGAGCTATAGCTTAGAAGCCCCACTGAAAGGGAACCGAGTCTATTTCAGTGTATTACAGCCTACAGATCTATACAGGTTCTAATGGATTCTTCAGTTATATAAAGAAGATGTCTAGCTAGCCAGATCTACCCATAATACCTGAAGATCTAATTCTCTTTCCAGAGTTACTGTGAGACTCGCAATGCTTTTCAGACAATGCTAGCACTAGTGAATGAACCTTGGGTCATAGGTTTTCATAAGCACATGAAAGAAGATCATTTTTATGGAAGATCTCAAGTAGTATTAACTGGAACATGCTGTTTTGACACACCAGCTGAAAAGTCCAGTCTTTGGTCAATGGTTGACTTGCTGGTCACCCAGCCGAAAACATACCCTACTGGTGAACTAGCTGATAAAATATCTGGTTGGAATTTCTGGTCATGTTGGTCATTCTTGTCATGCTGCTCAGTCAGCTTGGTCTTCCTGGACATGCAAGTCAGTTAGCTTGGTCATGCTGGTCACCCAGCTTTGCCTTATTGGTCAACTAGCTTGATTTTGCTGGGAATGCTGGTCAGTTAAGGTGATTATGCTGGTCAACCCACTTGGTCAAGCCTGGTCATGCTGGCCAACAAGCTTGGTGATGCTGTTCAGCCAACTTGGTTATATTGGTCATGACCAAACAAGCTTGGTCAGGTTGTCCATGCTTGTAGACCAGCTAAACTCTTAAATTCAAACACAAATATGATCTATTCTAATCATGAGCTGAGGTGGTCAACCAGCTTTACCAGCTTTAGCTGGCCAGGCTGTGTTTTTCAGCAGAAACATTGCACCTTCAGTTCTGCACCTGAAGTCCTAATCAATTTAACATGGTATCTATGAACACTCTTAAAAGTTCTACACAAGATTATTTGAGGAATGCCTGGGTTGAATGAAAGCAACGAGAGTGTAAAGGACATATAACTTTGACAGGAACCTTTATAGTTACTTCTTTAAACCTTTAAACAGGTTCTTCACATTAAAACTTCACCTCTTTTAGAAAAATGATTATTTAATGGGACCAGAACTGTTTCTTAACCTTCTTAACTGGCAGCACTATATAGGCTGCACTATGTAGGCCAACTTTGTAAGATGTTTTGCAGTTTGACATATCTTCTCAAAACATTGTATTTATAGGAGACAGGCACACATACCTGCAGTTGTTATTTTCAGGACATCCTGGCTACGCAAATGTGTCTTAATTTGAGATAAGATAAGATAAGATAAGATAAGATAAGATAAGATAAGATAAGATGAGATGCCTTCATTGTCATTGCACAGTTTAAAACACAGTAGCAATCCAATAGCATTTTACACACAAAATAAAAACCCAAATATATATTTAAAACAATAAGACACTAAAAACGATATATTCTAAACAGCCAAAAAGATAAATAGATAAATAGACATGTGAGGTGGCCGTCGGTTATTGCACATTCAGTGATAACTTATATAATTATTGATTATTGCACATGTTAAGAACTATTGCACAAAATAGTATAAATGTAAATATAGGCCCTCAAAAACAAATAGTGCAGAGAAGAATAATAAATAGAACTGTCTGTGTGTGTGTGTGTGTGTGTGTGTGTGTGTGTGTGTTTGTAAAAATTAAGAGCATTTAGATATTTGTATTAATTTGATAAGACCTACATTTCTTTCTTTCTTTCTTTCTTTCTTTCTTTCTTTCTTTCTTTCTTTCTTTCTTTCTTTCTTTCTTTCTTTCTTTCTTTCTTTCTTTTCTTTCTTATTTATTTATTTGCTTATAAGGACTAAAATCACTTTACATCTCAGAAATCCTGTTATAAGTGTTCATCCAGAGTGTTTGAAGTGTCTTGAAATGCAAGAATTTTAAAAGATTTTTTTTTTTTAAAGAGTTTAGATAGAGCAATGATATTTATAACAATAAGTTCTTCAAAATACTCACCACTGATCTGAATAAAGTAGAAAAACATGAGTGATTTTTTTTTTTTATTGTTTGTGTATCAGAATTATCCCTTCTCAGGACTTTTTATAGTGAAATCTGAACACTGTGAGCAAAAACAAGATCAAACAGTCCCTTCCAACTCATTTTCATTTATATCAATATCTGGATCAGTGACCTCATTAGCCCTGCCCCTGCTGATCAGAGGTCTGCATGCAGGTTGAGTATGTACATGTGGACAGAGCAGTAAATATGCACTGGAAGCTCCATTGGATTTTAAACTGGGATTTCATTTAATTGGTCAAGTGAACTAATCAAGTGAATTTTAGTTAACTTTTAATTTACTCGCTGATAATTCATCACTCATCAATAGCATATAACTGTGAGTGTTAAAGAACCATTTGTGGCACCATTAAGTGTCCAGACTCAAAATGAGGGAAAACGAGCCGATTTGAAAAGTGAGCCCATTTGTTGCCAAGGAAAATTTAATGATGGATTTTAAAAACAATATTTTTATTGTATAAAAAAATGAACCTATAAATATTGTACTTGAATGTATTTTTGAGCTTTAGGCTTTCTCTGAAGGCCTATGAGGCCATGAAGATTCCTCCCTGGAAGGCTGAGATGGCTGTGATCAGCTTCCTGTCCACTGTCATATTTTCGAAACACATTGGAACAAATCCTCGAGTCTTAGTGTTAGCTGGAACATGCTGAGTCATTTAACAAAAAGAGGCCAGTGCAACTGCTTGGGGAGTTTTTGGAGTTTAGCTGAGTAACCTCCGCGTGAATTGCTTTAGAGTGCTGGATTCTCAGTTACCTCTACCCTTCCCCCGTCCGCACTGGAGTGACAATAACACCTACTTAATTATGAACTGGTGCGGATTCATATGCTATAGATTACGAGGGTAGAAGTGCTATTGGTGGAAATGATTAATGGGCTTCCGCTGCCTTTGTGCCTCGACTTGATTGAGCGTGAATTTCATCAACTTGCCTCCTGTTATGTACTTTGAGACCGTGCATACTTAATTTCCTTCCCGTCGCTGAAGGGTTAGGAAAGTTGCGGAGTGTCATTGAGAGACGCTGTACAACAATGTCAGCGCCAGCTCTGTGTGATTAAAGTCCCATCATCACACTTTTTCAGAGACGTTCTAGATCCTGATTGATTGGTGAAGCAGCTCGATAAAATGAAAGCAAATGAAGACAAGACTATCATAACAAGGTAGTACTTTACATCAAGGGTGGCAAAAGAATGATTAAGTATGATTTGAATAAGTAACCTTCTGCCTGTAGTAGATAAATGTCCATTAATTGCTAAGTAGTTAATTGAGAACATGGTCATCAGTAATTGATTGCACTGTTAACTGACAGATTTGTTTGCCATCATCTCATAGATTACTTACTCAGTACTTAACCAGGCACTAGCTATTGCTTGTCACAGCTACTAACATGAGGACCAACAAGTATCTACACTAGCCGCATTATCACTCTGGAACAGTGTAAAAAAAAGCTGCATGTTGACCAGTGATGGGTACCACTCACGTTGGAACCAATACCACATAACATTACTCAGTCAGAACACTAACCTGTGTTCTCCAGACTAAGAGAACATCACTCCAGTCAGTAAAGTGAGGATGAGAACTCACCTGATGATCCACACTGAGAACATCACTCCAGTCCAGTACAGTGAGGATCAGAACACTAAATGGTCCACACTGAGAACATCACTCAGTCCAGTACAGTGAGGATCAGAACACTAAACTGGTCCACATTGAGAACATCACTCTGTCCAGTAAAGTGAGGATGAGAACTCACCTGATCCACACTGAGAGAACATCACTCAGTCCAGTACAGTTGGATCAGAACACTAAACTGAGTCACATTGAGAACATCCTCAGTCCAGTAAAATTGAGGATCAGAACACTAAACTGGTCACACTAAGAACATCACTCAGTCGAGTACAGTTGGATCAAGAACACTAGAAAACTGGTCCACACCGTGAACATCACTCAGTCCAGTACAGTGAGTTCAAAACAAACTCAGTCCAGTACAAATGTTGCAGAGAACATTGTCAGCGTCATGTTGTGGAAAATGCAACCACACTGTCCACTGTGTGTCATGCTTGTACATATCTTGTAAAATGGTTCTTGATGAACCCGAAGGAGGTTTTTCTATAGCACTGCAGGAAAACTCTTGTAAAACCTTGATTTTAAAAAAGTGATTGTGAAGTACAAATGTGTGCAACCCAGCAGAAGGTCTGATACATGACAACAAGCCATTTGTATTTACTGCAATACATAACCCAGTACCCTTGGTTTTAGGTGTGAAAAGGACTCATGTAGACCTTTGCCATAACCTGTGATATGAGTTTGATTCCCAAGGATGAAGAACAAAAAAAAATAAAAAAAATAAGATTTCTGGGAAATCCATTGTTTGAAGCTTCATAACTCAAGCAGTATCCAAAATTTGTATTTTTTAGATGGGTGCTCTCAGTATGAAATGCATTCCCATCCTCTGGGTTAAAACCTGTATCTTCCTTTTGTGGGCTATAGCTCAGAATTTCAAAGAGTAATAAAAATCAATGGATTTGTGGAGGAGGGCGATGATGTAGGGATGAAAGCATGGAAGGCAGGTTTAGATGCTGGTCTAGTGCCGTCAATATTATGAGGTCATACACTTTGAGTGAATCTCAATCTTTCTTTAAAGCAGCATCTAGTGAGTTGTTATGAGTTGATGGAGGGATGATAGGATTAAAGGGATTAGATTAAGGGGTGTAATCAGTAGGAAATGCATTTATGCATCAACAGTAGAAGGTTTCGACTATTTGGCTCTAGCTTCAAAACCAGCGGTAGGTATTGAGAGGAAGGAGGAGAGAATGAAAGGTTTGGCAGCCATGTGGTTTGGCCATAGATTCGAATTTTAAAGGCTCTAGATTGGAAATTCATTGCATGATCAAAAAAATCAATGGGCATCTATACATACATTGTCCTCTGTGTGGCAAAGCATCATTATCTACAATGACTTTTAATGAAACTTCCTTGAGGACTGGCTTTTTTCTTGTACATAGAATTATGATTGTGATTAACCCGTGGGGTCCTGACCATTAACAGGTTGAAAGAATGCAGAGACAGATTCTGTAATTATAAAACTACAAAGCGCTCCTGAATGGTAGGTGGAGCCAATAAAATGGACTGTGAGTGTAGAAACAATAGAGTTATCATAATATTCCAATAGTTATTAAATACTCTCATCATCTAAAATAGATTTGCACAAATAGCAGCCAGAAAGAAGCATCTGATTGCAATTCTATTACGAAGGGAGATAAAGGTCATCAGGAAAAAATAATTAATTAAAAGTTGGACTGATATGGACAATATTTATTGAGCTACATGGACATCGTCCTGCATTCAGAAGGGGGCCACTGATGGCAGGACCTCAGTAACATAATACTGGGCTGTTAAAAGTGCCTGTAATGAAATAAAAGTGATCTAGCACTGTATGAAATTGCACCACCACCGTGTTTAACAGATGAATTAACACATTTCTGCAGAAACATAAAACAATGGAAGCTGTAATAAAGGTAAAGGTGGACATATTGAACACTCAAATGTCTGAAATGAAACAATTATTACCTCTTTTCATATTTATTAAGTTTTTATGTAATTTGTTCTGCAAAGCTGAAAAATGAATACCTTACACTTAATAGAACCGTTTCTGATTTAATTGTGTCTGATTGCTTCTTAATAGTACAAACCTTTTTAATCCATTTAATACTATATATAGCACCTAAATAGGAGTTTCATTTTCAGGGGGCTTTTGTTGTTTTTCTGACCAAAGCACATAAAAATGTTTCCATAGTGACGAGTTGCATTTGGAATGCATTTAGAAACTGCTAGAGACCATCTAGCAAGTTTTCTGGTCTTAAAGCAGTGCTTATTGCCAGAGTTGACATCTGATGATTTTTGCATTAGAGAGTTGATCTGAATGATCTATTGGTTATTATATATATATATATATATATATATATATATATATATATATATATAATGCTACATACAGTAGCATATATCTGGTAGTATGTGTGCATCAGCAGAGTTATAGCACCAACTCATGTTTCAGTGCTTTTCAAGGTTTTGGAAGAGTGGCTGCTGGACATACGTGGGTCATTATACAGAAAGGAAAAAATTGCTACCACAGTGTTCTGACACAGTTACAGCCCTTTGTCAAAATTGCTATGGGCTCAGCATACTGGCTACGGACCTCATCCCTTATCCCTACTATGGTAGCATGCTGGTTACCAACCCCCTTAACATTGTTGTTAAGCATTTGTCTGAGATTGGCTGACAAACAGACATTATGTTTGCATGAAGTTGTATAAAATAAAAAAAACACAACCTGATTTCAGACGTGTTTTGTTTTGCTAATAATCAGCAAATTTATGTCATTTGGCTCAGTTTAGGATTTTTTTTCTGTTTGGTAATTAATCAGTCGTGATAATTAGATTCAGGTTGAACTTCCATTGTTTGGTATCTGAACAAGTTAGATGAATTGACTCAGTTCCACTTTATAACACAACAGAGAGGCTTGTTGATTAACGTATAATTTAGTCACTAGTAGAACTTGCCAGTGAAAGCTGAATAAAAAGCACTCCTGTGTTCAAAAAAAAAAAAAAAAAAAATATATATATATATATATATATATATTATATAATGGTTGATCACTGTATATTTGAAAAAAGAGCTTAAATGAATAACCATAACTTTGCTTTTCAGTGGTTTTAGGTTAAAGTTGAGGCCTGTATGTGGCCTGTATATAAGATAAAGCTGGGATTTAGGAGGTGAGGGGTGGGCCAATGATATTTTTAGGATTAATCTCAGTTAATATATTAAAAATCAACTCAAATGTAAACATAATGAATTGCGAACTACCCATGGGCTTTTTTTAATACTCTTGTTTTTCACCTTCATTTTTCACCTTCACTATTAAAAAAAATAAATAAATAAATATATATATATATATATATATATATATATATATATATATATATATATATATATATATATATATATATATATATATATATTTATTTTTAAGTGTAATAGAAACTCAGTAGCTCACAGAAAGCTCCTGTTCCACATGCTGATGCCTTTTATTGTGGCCAACATGGTTATGCATCTCACCCCCTTCCCGCAATACAAACCTCTAAATGTGTGCCACTGCAACGTTAGGTTTGATAAAAGGTTTGATAGGTTGAAATAACACTCTGGTAAATAATAGCAGCTCAAAAGTTACAGGCCCAGAAAGCCATCCCCACCCCATCAGATTATACCTTTAACACAGCTCTGAAATGTGTAATGAAAGAAAATATCCTATTAATATTAAATGAAGTAGCACAGCTACTAGATGTGAGCAGGACAGATGGATGGAGAAGATTTCTGTGATGTTCTCTGCTTGGTACGGAAGCTGAAGCCTTACTTTATCTCCTAGATGAAGGGATAAACTGGCAAGCTTGTGCTAGCACAGCCCTGTATTACTCATAAGATAAGAAAATGTATTTGCCTTTGAGAACTGACAAATCGACTTAAGAGTTTCTGCAAATGTGAAGGTGAAAAAGTCAGCAGTATTAAAAAAAGCCTCATGGGTAGTTCTGTAATTCATTAGGTTTACATTTGAGTTGATTTTTAATATATTAACTGAGATTAATCCTAAAAAATATCAGTGGCACCTATAAAATAGGTCCTAAATCGGCTTTATCTTATATACAGGCCACATACAGGCCTCAACTTTAACCTAAAACCACTGAAAAGCAAAGTTATGGTTATTCATTTAAGCTCTTTTTTCAAATATACAGTGATCAACCATAACATTATGACCACCTCTTTTAAAAAAATAAAAAAAAATATTGGTGGGGACAATTCAATAATCACTGGATATTGGTGGGCTAAATCTATGCTATTAGCTCGGACATGGTGTTTAAACCCCTCAGTGTCACTACTGGACTGAGAACAGACCACCAACCAGACAAATCCCGTCTCTGTGGACAGCGGCCAGTGAGCACTGATAAAAGACTAGACAATCACCAAGACAAATTGTGCAGAAAGAGATAAGCTTCCCTTTCTGAATTGGGAGGAGTGTCCTGTAGCGTGGACACAGCGTTTAAACACTCCAGCAGCACTGCTGGGTCTAATCCGCTCGTAGCAGTGCAACACACACTATCACACCACCACCATGTCAGTGTCACTGCAGTGCTGAGAACGACCCACCACCCATAAAACAGCTGCTCTGGGGTGGTCCTGTGGGGTCCTGACCATTGAAGAACAGGGTAAAAGGAGGGTAATAAAGTATGCAGAGAAATTGATGGACTACAGTCGGACTACGAAGTGCTCCTGCATGCTTTTCAGCACTTTTTTTAGAGTGTAATTCCAAACTCAAGCATCAAATGGCCTGATAGTTTAGAATCCTTTCACAGAAGGTCTCCACTTTGTTCAGTGAGGAACGAGTGGGAAATGATTCCTCCCGAATTACATCATTCTTGCACTATCAGTGACTCCACCGATGACTTTGCCTACAGGAGAAGTAATAAGAGCTATTACTACGTCTTCACCATGCTTTTGCTAAAACTCATTTCTGATCCACCCATTACAGCCCACCCAGTCATTTGCCTTCACAGTTTTCGTCCATTGTTTCTTCCCCTCCACCACTTGGAAAACCTCTCAGAGAGTCTGACCCAGTCCCGATTAGCATTACAACAGGGTCAGTATTTATTTAGCATTCTTTTGTGGTTTCGGAGCGCGATCTCCATCTGAACACTGCAGTTCATAACCCTCAACTTCACCAGGACGCCAGCCAAGTTTGGTTTTGCATCTTCGCACTACTAGAATATATAATTGACAAAGTGAGTCTCAGCAAGCCTTGGCCCCGGGCCCGCTTCAAGTTCTACTTCTTCTATCAGGTGTCAACTTTTGTTTCATCTGCGTCTCGTTCCATGCCAGATGTGCTAAGAGCACACAGCAAACACGCACCCAATGCTTGCTGGACGTGACATTTATGGTCAGTGTTAATTATCGCATCTCCGAGGCTATTTAGTCGCACTCCATGCTCATGTGAGCAGAGAAAGAGAGGGAGTGGGAAAGAGAGGAAGTGTTATGGGCCAGATCACTGTAGCGTACACACACACACACACACACACACACACACATACACACACACACGTACAAACAGTGAATTCTTAATCCTTCCTAATTCCCATCCGTAGCAAGAAGTCCATGCTCCAAAGGCCTCCATTAACACAAACACTGGAGATGTGTTAACCCAAGCGTGCTGGATTGGAATCAATGTTTTGGGCTGGTTTTGGTGACAAAACACAGGCTAGGCTTCCAGGGTTAAGAGCCTCTTCACTGTTCTGGGGAGAGAGCATTCAGAATGGTGCTTGCTCGACCGTTTTATGCTAATCCTTTAGGAGAAAACACAATTTGCTTTTTGACAGGGAAACTGGATTTTTGCTCTGCTGCGTTTCACTTGACGTTTTTCATATTTCGCATTCGTTTCAGTAGCAAAAATGGTGAATGTTAAACTGTTAACACAAAAAAAAAAACAAACACTGCAGTTATTATTGTTGTATGCTTTATTTAACTGTAATTTCATTATGATTATTATGAGGGATATATATATATATATAAACACACACACACACACAGACACACACACACACACACACACACACACACACACACAAACACACACACACACACAAACATACGTGTGTGTGTGTGTGTGTGTGTGTGTGTGTGTGTGTGTGTGTGTGTGTGTGTTTATATATGTACGTTTTGTTGATTTTCTATATTTATTATAAATATTTTAATATTTAATGTGAATTTTATATTTATGATATGTAAAAAAATATTTCCAGCATTTTATATTTGATCAGTGTGACACATACAGTAGCTCATTAAAAACCAGAAATTCAGAATCTCAAACACAATGCACATTAAAAGCCTTGTAATGAATATAAAACAATATAAAAAAGATTTTATTAACACAGAGTTATTGTTGTTTTACTGTTGATTTACTATTTTAGTTCAATGCATTTGCATGATTATTACAAAATATGAATGTTATTTGGTACACAGGTACATTTATATTTGATTAAATTCCAAACACATAATGGAAACATTAATCCTTATTACTTCACGAGAATCCTATTATCCTCTAGTCCCTTTTGGTTATTACAGTTACAATTACAGTATTACAGTTCCACTAAATTATAATTATATGATTAATTAATGAACCATATTTCCCCAGTTAGTTCAGTCTCAAACAATGACAAAACAAGGGAAAAATGTAAATCTCTAGTAGATTATAGTAATTTTAATATCTTATAATTCTATAACTCTTCAGTTATCACTCTTCACTTCATATTTAAATATTGTTGCATTATTATGTAAAATTATTTTTATAATTGATTTTTTTTCCTGTAAATAATAGTCATTAAACTGTTTTTGCAAATATTCTGAAACCTTTTCATAGTAATTCTCTATTTAAGTGTAATTACATGATTGTGTAAAGTTACATTACAAAGTCTAGCTGGTGTTACTGATATAGAAACTCGTTACTCTAGAAGCTCTTATTGCAGTTGACTTTGTATTTTATTTTATAGGAATTACATGATTGACATTATTTACAGTTAAAATGTTATTTTCATTGAAATCAAACAATTGCAACAACATGACCAAAACATTAACCTTTACATGTTGCTGCTGTAGAATCCCATTGTTCTGCCTGCAGCCTGCAGCTATTATTATTGTGCATAATTACATGATTACATAATGATGTTACATTTTGCCCTTGTGGAACTTGAAGATAACTGTGGTGAAGAAACGAGAGCGAACATACAAAGACAGCAGTTCATCAAGTCACAGTCATGTCTGCTTCTCCGTGTTCGGATTACAAATGCATATACAGTGTGGAATCGGTTCCCAGCAACACTTCAGCCTTTTTCGAACAAGGCATGGGTGAGAAATGATTAACAAGAAATTACAGCATGATCAGCAAGATCTGCTCAGGGTTAATGACTGTGCGTGGCCTGGAAGTGCAAATTGGAAAACATCCCAAACGAACCCAGCACTATTAATCGCCGGAAACGAACGTGAATCCGCATATGGGTGTGAGATTCCGCCTGTGTTTCCTGCATCCACACGGCAGGTGCAGGATTTATAGCTACATAAAGGTATGGCCGGATCATGCTGACAAGCGCAGGGCCTCTGGGTGACCCGAAGTCAGAGAGCGCGACAGGAGGGGCTCAGGAGGACTCCTGTGATCCGGATCATCACCTCTCAAGCACATCCATCCACACAGTTCTCTCCCTCTCTCCACATACGTGACTATCAGCCCCCGTGCTCCACACGTCCAAACTGAGGCTTGTATGTTTAGCATTTACCCAGGGACCGAGGTCTTACTGCGGATGCGTATTAACCACAAAGCCGCATGCAGCAGGGAGGACTGGGGGAATTAGAGAAAGTGAAGATGCATTGCTGTTCTGAGAGGATTTCACCTCATTTGCTCACGACAAGCACTTGTAGAGGATTCTAGCTGCTCTGAAGGTCTCAGTATAGTCATAACCCCGTCAAGCCTTGCTGCACTTAAACTTTAAAGGGCAGCCCCGCTTCAAACTTTTTTTATTTGCTTCTTTAAAGGAAAGCATTTTGATGAAGGATGTAAACATGGCCCAGAAGGACTCTCCAGTCAGCACAATTAAGCTGTAAAGAAGATTGTGTTTGAATAAATGTATGTGATGTCATAAAACCATAAAAGCCAATGCTTTACATATGCATGACTTCACATGTATAAATTTATGCATTCAGTTGCTTGGGTACAAGTTGTTCCCACTGCTGACACAGATTTGCAAATGCACAGCTTGTCTAGTCCATGTAGAAAGGTTTTGCCAATAGAGTAGGACTATTGCCACCGTGCCTAATGCCTGGCATGGGTAGAGGGACATAGAGAACCCCAGCATTGAACTGTGGAGCAGTGGAACTATGCTCTCTGGAATGATGATGTTCCATTATTTATTTATTTATTTATTTTGGATGAGTTGGGGAGCTGGGGATGACGACCTCACTGATGCTCTTGTTAATGAATGCAGTCAAATCCTCACAACAAGGGTCCAAAATCTAGCCTTCCCTATAGAGTAGAGACAGTTATTCCAATAAAAGCAGGATAAACTCTAATGCAAACCCTTGATTTCCGAAGAAACAATGAACGAGCAGGTGTCCCAGTACTTTTGTCTCCCTCCACCGGTTTAGCCTCACCGTCCTAAGATTAGCCTTTGTGTTCTGAATTTGAATAATGTACGGCTGCATGTTCGTCCCCTGTTTTCATAATGATTGCATATTATTTGCATTATGTCATGTGTGGCCCATATGGCAACGTATTATTGATTTCATGTCTCACATGGTCATGTATTATTCAAGTCGTGCCACGTGATATCACGTGTGGTATTAGGTTCAAATGATGTCATACACGCTCATATATTTATTTTTTTTCATTTGATGTCGCACTTCCGCACACACACGGACAAATTCCTTACATGATGTCACATGCTCAAAGGATGTCATACATGGTCACATGAAGTCAAAAATCATCCCGATGATGTCATGCATGGCTTTAATGTTCAAGTGAGGTCACATTATGTCACACAGGGTCAAAATCCTTACATGGTGTCATACTTTTAAATAATGTCACATCTTTCATTTGTCACACGCGTCATAGATTCAAATGTCACATACATGCTCGTTATTCAAATGATGTCACATTTGATCACATTCAAATGAAGTGCAGATTTAAACTTCTTGACCAAGTAAAGGAAATGAAATGTAAATGTAACTCATTACATAATTCACTATGCAAGTAATTATGCAAGCTATTACATCACTAGACTGTGCCATTACAAAACTCTCATTTTAACCGTTCCAACAGTTTGTGTCTGCAGGCATCTGTAAATTGTCCTCAGCATACCCAACTCAGTGTGTGCATGCAGGTTTCGTTTCCAGCCCGCACGACCGCACCTGATAGCACTAATGAGCTTTTCTTCTTAACAAAAACCGGGAACTAATTAGCAGAATCGGCCGCTGTGGCGCAGGTTTGGAACAAATACCTGTATGAGCGGAGCAGGTGGATGGATGCTGCCCAGCGCTGATGCTCTGGAGAAAGAGCTTAACATCATGATATGAGATGCACGTCATAAACAGGGGAAGACAGAAAAACGCAGAGTATTAACATGTTGGTTCGATTGGATTTAGTTCATTAGGAGCATTTCCATGTGACCCATAATACTGCACAGCAGGTAAGGCCATGGTGTGACCATTTGACAACATACATAACCAAGATCCAATGTTTTAAACCTCTCGTGCCAGCATCAAACTGAAGCTAATGAATTTCAATATCTATGGAAATACGGAATGTCTGGAAGAGGTGATGTCTAGGATGAGAGGGGTCAGCTGTAATTTTGTCAGCATGCTTCCTTACCCTGCTGGTGTAGATGTCCTGAAATGTTGACAGATTACATCCAATGATCCCCTCATTGGACATCTTGGACATCTGTCCAACAAGGAAGGTTGATGTCATGCCAATTTTTTTTTCTTTTAAAATTCAACATTTAATGTTGGAGCTTGATATTAGCACAGTCTTGGTTTTGCTCTCTGATTTTAATGTTCAACCACAATTCAACATCTGTCCATTGTTGATTCTGTTATCAATGTTTCTTTTCCACAGATATCTGACTTTGTTACTGAACCTCAATTTAGCATCTGTCCAATGTTGGACCTTGATGTCAGCCCATTGTTGGTTTATGATGGCTATCCAAATCAATATCCATTCATCGTTCAACATCTGTTCAACATTAGAGGTTGATGTCAAAGCAACATTGTTTATTATTATTATTATTATTATTATTATTATTATTATTATTATTATTATTATTATTATTATTATTTTACCAGCTACAGTGCATCCAGAAAGCATTCACAGTGCTTCACATTTTGCACATTTTGTTGTGCTACAGCCTTGTTCCAAAATAAATTAAAATAATTATGGCCCCCAAAACACACAATACCCCACAATGTCAAAGTCAGAAGTTTACAAATGTAATAAAACACAAAAATATAACATACATAAGTGCTCACAGTCTTTGCTCAATACTTTGCTGAAGCACCTTTGGCAGCAGTTACAGCCTCAAGCCTTTTTGAGTATGATGCTACAAGCTTGACACACCCGTTTTTGAAAAGTTTCTCCCATTCTTCTTTGCAGAACCTCTCAAGTGCTATCAGATTAGATGGGGAGCGATAGTGCACAGCCATTTTTAGATATCTCCAGAGATGTTCAATCGGATTCAAGTCTGGGCTCAGGCTGGGCCACTCAAGGACATTCACAGACCCACTCCTTTGTATTCTTGGTTGTGTGCTTAGGGTCGTTGTCTTGTTGCAAGGTAAACCTTCATCCCAGTCTGAAGTTCAGAGTGCTCTGGAGCAGGTTATCATCAAGCATGTCTCTGTACATCACTGCAGTCATCGTTCCCTCAACCCAGACTAGTCTCCCAGTTCCTGCTGCAAAAAACCATCCCCACAGAATGATGCTGCCACCATCATGCTTCACTGTATACCGAATGGTATTGGCTAGAAGATGAGCAGTGTCTGGTTTCCTCTAGACATGATGTTTGAAGTTCAATCTTTGTTTCATCAGACCAGATCATTTTGTGTTGGTCTGAGAGTCCTTTAGGTGCCTTTTGGCAAATACCAGATGGGCTGTTTTGTGCCTATTACTGAGGAGTGGCTTCTATCTGTCCACTCTTCCATACAGGCCTGATTGGTGGAGTGCTGCAGAAATGGTTGTCCTTCTGTAAGGTTCTCCTCTCTCCACAACATTGGAGCCCTGTCTGAGGGATCACTGGGTTCTTGATCACCTCCCTAACCCTTCTACCACTCAGACAAGTGCATGCTTCCTCTGAGACTTGTGAAACCAGCCTCCACCGGCTGTTTTGGGTACCTAGCATCCATACAATCGCTTTTATCATACTGGTTGTGATGTGGGGAGAGCGCCATCTACCTACTGTCCAGCAATGGATTTTGGCTGCCGATGGCAAGCAGCATGTCCCAGGATTCAAACCTTTTAGCGCATTATACTGTTGAGTCACTTTAAGCCCAACATCTGTTTAACATCAGGTTTTTGTTGTTGCTGTTGTTCTTTACATCAAATTTGCTTCCAGTTCCTGCAGGGAAAGCACATGTAATAGCTGAAGAAGTATTAGAAGTGTGAATTCTGTGTTTACCTTTATATATTATTTCTTATTTCTTATCTTTTTTACTAAACGGATGTTTTTAAATCTGGCAAGACTGTATTTCTGTGCTCAGTCTTTCATACAGAGTTTGATTTGGGACCACTGGTTTGTGAACACATACACACACACACACACACACACACACACACACACACACACACACACACACACACACACACCCTCCAGCACAGTGCACGCACCCCGACTGCTCTTTCTTAAGCGAGTGAATAAACAGAACAGCTGGTGATGCTGGCATGCAGTAAAATGTAAAGCGTTGGATGAACTCATACAGAGTGAGTTCAGTTCATTTCTGCAGAGAGAGAGAGAGAGAGAGAGAGAGAGAGAGAGAGAGAGAGTGCAGATGAGGAGGAGTCTAGTGCAGAGTGTTGCTTGGTGGTTTCAGTGTGTAGGAAAGTGGAGGTGCTTTGCCTGAAGCCCAGCATTTAAGATACACGTGAATGGCGTACTGTGACCAATTAACTGTGTACAGTTTAAAAAACAGACCATAATTATTCACATGTGTGTGTCAGTGTTTGTGTGTGTATACACACACATCTGCACCTGTGTTTATGTATGTATAGACAGGTCTATAAATGTTTGGACATCCACAAACTTATTGTTATTATTATCTGTCTAACAGAGTGTATTTGATATGAATAATCAATATGATCTCTACAGTCAATGTGCAGATTTACTCTGAAGCTATTTAAATCACGAATAGTGTCAACGTATTATATCCATTTTCATAGACATTGCCTTCATTTTTAGGGGCTCCATAGTGACTGGACAATTGCATCCCCAAGTGCTCCATTATGTCCTGATTTCACATACAAATCAGCAAACAAATCAAACAAACAAATAAATAAATAAATAAATAAAAATAAACAAAAAATAAATTACATAAGTTAATTATTGTTTTGCCAGGAAGATTTCTCTGGAAAATCATATTCAAATGGCAAGACTGAACTTTTAATTGACATGCACCATGTGATTTTACAAGAACATTTTGTTTAAATGTAATATAATGTCTCTTATTAACAGCTTTTAATTTGTAATTTCAGCAAAACTTGCCATTAAATAAAAGTCTTCTTTATTCAACCTTTGTTTTACCCCTAAATGACCTTTGTTATGCTGATGTAATCACAGTTAAAGGCAGTTTACATAATTGTAAGACATAAGCCATATGTGCTCCAATGATGCTTTGGGTTGCTTTAGGGATCTGTATTTAGTTAAAGGACTAAAGGACTTTTAATGTTCATTAAAGGAGAATTCAAAGAAACATGTTGGTGTGGTTGGTTGTCTTCTTTTTTCTTTTTCTTTCCTTTTTCTTTTTTGGGGGGGGTAGTTTTAAGTTATCTCTGTCATGATATCGTCTGAGATTTTGTAGGACACTGCACTCTCCATTTTACAGAGTCCATATCTAAACACCTTATTCATTTCAAAGTGATTATACTTCTGTTATACAAATATATGCAAAAAGATAGTTTACTATAAATTCTATTTTTTTCAGTTAAAGCTTTTAAATGAAGGATGGCACTGATTATACAGGAAATCTACATATAGAGGAAGCAAACCTTTATATTTGGATAGTTTATTCACATATTTGAATAAAGAACAACAAGAAATCAGGCAGCATTAATAGCAGAAAATTCTGGTATGACCATTTTTATTGTGCAGAGTTGATTCAATGTCAGTAAATCAAGCCTTTATAATGCTGAAATATCAAAACTAACCCATCTTAGGTATAAGAATTTGGTACATTCTTAAAAACAATGGGCCTCAAAGACCATGGAAAGGTGGACCTGCATTCCCGGGGCCCTGCATGGTTGTGAGGCCCAGCAAGTTAAAACAGCTGTATCAAGGGACCAAAGTCTGATGTTATGCCACTGATAACAGATGAATTCTTACCCTGGTGAAAAAAAAATAACAAAAAAAACTGCAGTTGTGAGGAACCAGATGTACCAAAATGTCTATCTATCTCAAGAGAAGACTGGAGTTAAAACTGGAGTAAAGTTTCTCACAAGATGTTACCCACCAATGAACCAAAAACATGGATGAAAACCAGTACAGTTCTAGAACCACATCATATCGACAGATCAGATAAGACAAACGTCAACCTGTTTCAGAGGATCTTCAACTTGTTTGTGTTAGATCCTCGTGTCAGTGCATGTAGATTGTGCTTCATGAGATTTGTCTACCAGTCCTAGTAGCTGATTAGCTGATTAACTCATCTCTTTTTTGGACTCCTTGTCCCAGGTCATCACTAACCATCATGACTTTCCTCGTCTCTATTGTTCTATCACATGATTTTGATATGTGCCTCTTCTTTTCTCAAAGTCTATATACTCTGACATTCTGATCAATGAAAGGGAATTCTTATGAGTACAGATTTGTCTCTGTGATTCTTTGAATTCCTCCAGTGCTGCAGGGCCGGAGGACAGAGTGTACAGCTTCGGTATTGAGGTCCAACCACAGAACCAGTCTATTAACAAGCGGTTCTAACAGTTTCAAAAGAAGAAAATGGAGAACGAAAGGAACTGCCAATGATCAATGCATATCCCGTTATCTGTCAAGCATGATAGAGGTAGTCTTATACTGTGTTCCAGTGGAACCTTCTGATTTACCTGTTGCTGTTTTGGGTGGAAGAACAAGTCTTTGTTGTCATGCATTTAGAAACAAATGTTTGCCTTTGTTGAACAAAAAAAATACATAGAAATGTGCAACATGGAAAGGCTCATTTTGTCGAATGATTCACCTACATTACTAAGTGTAATCATACACACACATACAAAAAGGCATGTGCACGGATTCACACGTGTGTGTGTGGGTGTGTGATAAGAGTGGAGGTTAAGAAGACAATAGTCCAGAGCACGTTTTTTCGCCTTCGGTGAAAAAATAGTGGTGATTCTGGGCAAAAACAGCAGCAGCATATGTGCCTCTGCATATCAGAGGGATTGAATCTGGAGAAGAATACGGTGTGGGGGTGCAGTGTGTCAAGGAGGTGTTTGGATTCAACGTTTCCGAACAAATGGAAAAGCCTCCAAGGCATTCTGCTAGCGGGTGCTGCTAACCTCTGCTAGTGCCACGTTACAAGAGGAATCGGCGCAGCCTCTGTCCCCCAAGACCAAAGACCATCTGCTTCAAATCCATTATAAAGCACACTCGGACATGCAGAAGGATGCAATAACAATCAATATTTCACCCTGCTAATTTATTTTTCGCCTTTTCTTAATTGGACCTTGACCTTCATTTCGGGTTTCCTCAGGGAAAGAAGCAGAGAAAGTGTATATATATATATATATATATATATATTCAGTGTGAAGTTGGGGAAAAGTAATACACAATACACATGGGTTTGAGATTGAGTTACTAATTAACTGGGCCTTAAATGGACCCCGCTGTTCATTGTGAGGAGCAGAATCTAGGTCAGAAATTGCAGAATATTGCTCCATGAAATTGTAAGCACACAGACCACCAATGGCCTACTTAGGCCAGGTTGAATTGCGTCTGTACTTGTGACATTCTTGCAGGAAATGAGGTCTTCCAAGGTCACGCCAGACTTGGCACAAGGCAAAAAAATATATATAAATAAATAAATAAATGTAAAAATACATGAATGGTGTGGAGCTGAAAGGACATCTTCAGAAGGTGCCACATCCACGGCCCTACACGAAGAGTGAGTTTAATGGAATATACCAGCTTTTTTTAACAGGTTCAGTTACCATGAAAATGGAGTGATTTTGACTCAATTGTTTGTGCTTAGAAAAGAATTAGACGCACGATTATAATAAGAGCGAAACAACTGCACATTGAGTTCAATTTGATTTTTTTTTTAGTTCAAAAATGACCTTTAACCTTTAGAACCCTAGGGCAAATTTGTTGGATGTTTTCATATCTGATGTACTTTTATTTACCAAAAAAAAAAATGAAAAGTATTTATAGGAGACACGTCAGATATTGATATTTTGAGGAGATCCTAGACCACTCAAATGTGTCTTTATTTGAAAAATATAAATGAGATATAAAGAGAATTTAAATATTTGACAAATATTTGTATGAATTTAACAATTTTTTCATTAAAAAAAATGCTTTGAGCAAAGAAAGAGAGCAAACAGCCCCTTCCATCTCATTTTCCTTTACAACCCAATATGTGGGTCAGTAGCCCCACCCCTCCCTTATCAGTCAGAGTCTGTGTGCAGGTTGAGCATGTACACATGGACAGAGCAGTAAACATGCACTGGAAGCTATTTTGGCATTTAAACTGGGATTTGGAAACAAGTGAATTTTAGCTGTTTTACAGGCTGGCAGTTTATGATAAAGTGGTGCTCGAACGTTTGTAAAGCCTTTAGGATTCTGTATGAATTTGAGCTAAAACTTCATCAGAAGTCGTCAAAGTAGATAAACAGAACCAAAGCAAACAGATGAGACAAACACATACACCTGCATGTTATAAATCTGTGAGAGAAAGAGTGCGTGGACCTTTAGGAACAACAGATCATCTGAAGGTGAATTTAGATTAAGGTGTTTTTAATCAATGGGAAACAATCAGTGTTTGAGGGGATGCTCTGTTTCTTTCTTTTTTTTAAAGAACAGCGATCTAGTCTGATATTCACAACAGTGTATCACGGCACAAACAAAGACGATTTCTGAGGAGCTCAGAAGAAGAGTTGTTGATGCTCATCAGGATGGAAAAGGTTAGAAAAACATCTCAAAAGAGTTTGGACTCCACCAATCCACAGTCAGACAGGCTGTGTACAAGAGGAAATTCAAGACCATTATTACCCTCCCCAACTCCATCAACAAACATCATGCCAAGAGCATGTAACAGTCTGCCAGCTCACAAAGGAACCCAAGGGAACTTCAAAGCATCTAAAGGTCTTTCTCTCATTTCTCTCATGTTCACAAGTTCACTGTCAGGAGAACTCTGAGCAACAATAGTTTGCATTGCAAGGTTGCAAGGGTCTGCAGTTTTCTAAAAATCACATGGACAAACCAGAAGGCTACTGCAACGATGTTTTATAGATAAATGAGGTCAAGATGGATTTTTTTTTTATTTGAAATGAGAAGTGTTTTGTTTGTTGAAAGGAAAACACTGTATTCCAGCCTAAAAACTTTATAATGTTTTTGAAACATGGTGAAGGTAGCATCATGGTTTGGGGCTGATTTGGTGCCTCTGGGTCAGAGCGGCTTGCCGTCATTGATGGAAAAATGAATTCCAATTTATAAAAGATGGAAAAATGTCAGGACCCCTGTCTGTATGCTGAATCTTAAGAGGTCATGCAACAAGACAACGACCCTATGCACAAAATTAATTCTACCAAAGAATGGTTGAACAAGAACAAAGTTAATGGTTTGGAAGGGGCCAGTCAAAGTTAATCCAACAGAAGTGTCGTGGAAGCAAACAGTTGATGGGAGGAAGTCCTCCAATATAACAGAGTTGAATCTGTTTTGTACGGAGGAATGCACTAAAATTAGTGCTGGACTAAGAAATGTTGAATCACAGTTATTATTACACAAGCGAGTCATACTTTTCCCCTCACAGAGAGGTAATGTTTGATCATTTCCTCAATAAACAAACAGATATTTGTAATATTTAATAATACAATTTAATTTGATATTTACAGTAAGTGTGATATTTTTGTTTCATTTGTTTGCTTTGGTTCTTATCTACTTTTAGGACTTGTGTGGAAATCTGATGATGTTTTAACTTAATTTTATGTAGAAATGGGGTTCAGAAAATATCAAGCACAATCGTATGTGTATCACGTCTGTATGTTGCTCTGATCCTGAGATATCAAGCCTATTTTTGGATTCTAAGAGTTAACTTGTAGACTTTCAAAAGACATTCCAGTTGATTTCAATTGAATCTCTGTGTTGCATCCAGAACACACAGTTAACTATGCCACACCGTAACTCTAACGTGTTTACTTAGTAAAACAGGTCGACTCCAAACACACCAAACCTCTTTATAATAGAAGCCAATGGGCAGTCACTTCCACTGAAGAGTCAATCATTTTTCAAATTTTACTTTTTTATTACCGGGAGATGCATCAAATTATTGCTTCTAGACAGGAGGACGTATCATATCCATGAATCACTGCAGCTATGAAATTTGATTTCAAGTTTAATGATGGCATTACCAAAAAGTAACATGTCAAATGAGAAAAGCAACGTGCCCATAATTGAGCCCTGTGGGATGGAGAACACCTGCTCATTCATTGTTTTATTTTTAAATCAAGGGCATTAAAAAGTTTATCCTGCTTTTTACTGAAGTAACTGCCTCTACTGTCCAGAGAAGGATTTCTTCTATTTTTTGAAGGCTTGCTGTGGCATGTGGCAATGCCTGGCATGTGTGCATTTGCACTGTATTGGCAGTAGGTGCACATTAAAGAAGCTGAACCTTCATTATGTTGAACATAATGCATAATTTAAAAGAGTAAAAGCTTTTTTATCCCAGACACGATACCTGTGTCTTCCTGTTTGCTGTCAGTTTGTTGGGTGCCAGGTTTGGGTTCCACCTTCTGCAGACATTGGCACAAGTCACAATCTCAAGGCTGGTTCCTGTAGCACCCTGTATTCCTGAGTCTGGAGGTGATGAGCTGCTCTCCAGTATCAACAACATACAGTATTCAGGTTTTATTGCTTTACCTGCTTTGTGTACATTTATCAGCCATTTTCAGCCCTGTTTTGTTTCTCAGAATTACTTTGGAAGGGTGATTTTTTTTTTTCTCCAAAAGCAAATTGTGTTTAAGGTTAGTGGTCTGTCATTTCCATGTACTGGACTCTCATTATTCAACTGCGGCCAGGAAGAAGTACAAAGAAATACATCCAAAATGACTTTCTATGGTAATCGACAGTAGAATGTAGATGTGGCAGATAGAGATTAGACTGAAAACGCTGGACTATTCCTTACCGTCTAGACGTCCAACAATAGCCGTCACAGTGAATTGGCACTGGTCATGTAGGCTACTGTATGTTTGCCTGAACAATCATTTTGCGCCCATTATACGTGGCTTACCCCAATCTCACACTCAATTAACATAGCTTCATTAGGTGTGGCTTGAACCGTATTGTTCAGAGGCTAATTGCATGTCTATTTGGAATGGGCAGAGGAATGGGCAACTAGGAGAAATGACTTGAACTTATCTGCCTGACAACTTAATAAACATCTGGCAAATGAACTGCTAAAATGAGCTGCTCCACGCTTACCGAGAGAGAGAGAGAGAGAGAGAGAGAGAGAGAGAGAGAGAGAGAGAGAGAGAGGGAGATATGACTGTTTCCATCATTTAAAAAATATCACTAATAACCTCGTAATAGCCTTCTGCATACAGATTGTCCATTACACGTCCAGACGTCATGCCAGATTGCATATGACATTACTTCAGGGTGGGATATACCACATCAGGTTAGGGAAGCAGACCGCCTCCTTACATTTATGCTCCTCTGCGATCTCCTCTACTCTGTCGTCGTCGCACTAAATCTCCGCCCATGTTTACAGCATCGCTCCACCACTTTAAAACCGTTCTGTTTGACAGCTAAATGGCACGCTATAAAATAAACATTCCCTCGCAAGCCCTCCTGGATTTGTAGATAGTGTCGCTCCTGTCACTTTTGCCGTCGCCACCTTATTGTGGGAAGTGTGTGTGAATCGATTGTTACACAAGGCCTTGTCACCTGTGACGCTGCAATGAACTTTTTCCTTTTCCTGACGGGGCAGACTGGGTTGGGTCCTGGAGTTGTGAAGCATAGATTCTATTCTGATTTGAATGCAATGAAGAAGTTGAGGAAACCATCAATGCTAATGATGGAATTGTGTGATTGTACAGCAACACTGCGTAGTGGCTTTAGATCAACTGCATTTAAACCCATCTGTGATAATGAACGTGCACACGTCTGGAGGGGGTTATGTGCCATGAAAGTGCTGTTGCCAATTACCCAACCCCATTAGGACTCGACCTCTATCACATACAATGCTCCTGACACTAGGGGGCCTCTTTTCTAACTGCCACCACTGCATCATTGCTGGGCAGCCAAAGTGCTCAGAGGAAAGCGTCGAGTTCTGAGCTACTAACTAGCTACAACTAACAGATGGTTGCGCTGGCCAGCATCACACTGGGTGTTATATAGGGAGAAAGCAGCATCTACCCACCCAATGAGAGCATGGCCAGTTGTGCTCTCTCAGACTCTGGCTGCTGACAGCAAGCAGCATGACATAAAGGTAGCACTGAGCCACTCCCTCTGCCCCTTATTCCTACCAATCCAGGGGACTGAACCAATGACCAGTAGACATCTTCATTGGTCATCATCAATGACAAAATCTGGCTCCAACAGTTATTTGAATTGGCATCAGAGCATCAGAGGGTGGGGAAAGGTGGACCTGCTTATCCAGGACGCTGCTTATTTGGGGGCCCTGCAAGAAAAAGCAGGGGCCCCAGAGGGTGGTCTCTCCCAGTCCAACCCCTCCACCCCTTGTGAACACTCACCTTCCCACCTAAGTCATTTTTGGATAAGCCATCAGCCATGTGACATAAATGTAAATGTCCATATGTCCATATCCTTATCCAGTTCTTCCTGGTCAGGGTCACAGTGGATCCAGAGCCTACCTGGAATCATTGGCAGGAACATTTCCTGGAGAGAACACCAGTTCAATACAGGGTATAAATGTAAATGTTATTTATTAAATGTAATGGTTATTGTTGTTTTATGGAGACAAAATAAATCATAATAGGTTCAAATATGTTGATATATAATGTAAATGCAATTCAATATGTATTAATAAATATAATTCATGTTATTATCTGTAATGGCATTATAACAGTGCTACGGAATGAAGGGGGTAGTCGAGAGGAAGACATAAAGAGAGAGAGAGATGAATAAAGCAAAGTGACAGAAAAAAAATAGTTCATCAAAATGAAGAGGGGAGACAGAGAGACAGAGTGGGAGTGTGAGTGTGTGTGTGTGTGTGTGTGTGTGTGAGAGAGATAGAGATAGAGAGAGAGAGAAGGACAGAGGGAGGAAGCGTCTGTCGGCCGTCTGCCCTGAGTGTCCAGCTGTTGACTTTGTGAAAAAGGCTGATGTTAAATCCGATAGCCATTTGGTGCGGGTGCAGATAGGCAGAGCCAGAGGGATGGAAGAGTCCCGCGAGAGTGGGACCACTTATCAGACCCGCAGGGAGAGAGAGTGAGGGCCGGGGAGGGGGTAGGGTGGTGTAGGAGGGGGCGGGAGTGGGTGGGGGGGGCACTGCAGTCTGCTGCTTCATACAGAGACTTCACACACTCTCAGTTCCACCTACACACATGCTGCCTATCTACACAGTCACAAGTACAGCAAAGGGAACAGAGACAAACACACATATTAGAGTTTAAAGACTGTGTGCTTTAGGCCTCCCATATATAAAAAAATACAGAGCTTATTAAATGGTTCTCTAGGAGTGTTTTTCAGGTTATTTTGGTCTAATGTTTCTTATTCTAGTGTCTGTTGAGATCATGTATGGATTACTATCTCTAGTATATAAAGCTAGTAAACAGGGGTGTTTATTGAGGTGTTTATGGACTAATATACACCATTCTAGCCTATAAGTGTATTTGTCGACATGTCTATTGACTCATATCTCCTATTATAGTGTATAATTATAGTGTATAATTTAGGGGTTTAAGGGCAAATATAGCCAATTCAATGTAAAGGTATGTTTCCTGAGGTGTTTATGGACTAATATACCTTATTACAATGTGTAGGAGTAAGTATTGAGGTCATTTGTGGACTGTTATCTCCTATTCTAGTGTGTAGGATGGTTTAACGAGGCTATTTATGGACCAATAACACCAATTTTTCTAGTGTATATAAGTGCTTACCAAGGTTATTTATAGATTAAAATCTCCTCTCTAGACAATCGATAAATGTCTTACCAGACAGTAGGAAAGTGGTTAGGTACGCTGTGGCCCCTAAAGACAGTAAGGTTGAGCACCTCTGGGATAGAGCTTTTACATTATGTACAAGTTCTTCAATCTTTAAAAAAGCTTTTTCACCCTTGTACAACGTTTTTTTTTTCTCTCCTAAAGACCCATCTGTGGAACGGTTCTTTAAGGAACTGAGCATGCTTCTACTGTGGTATTTCTCCAAAGAAATCCTTTTGAGAATGTGGGTTCCCAATGACTTCCCAACTCAAACCACTGCTGGTTCTAATGCACTGTATGTCGTTATCCCTCACTGGTGGTTCTGGATGGCAACTGTCATTGATACTACATTTATTAGGAACTACAATGAGACTAATTATTAATGCATGAGGTTATGGGAGTGTGGAACGGAAGGGGTTAAATGGCATCGCTCTCCTTTACATTTTGGAGCATCTATAAAGGAACCGGATACAGAAGGGACCAAATGTGCAACTAATGGGCAGTAACCTTATACCTGAAATAAATTAGCCTTACTCTGGACCCTGTACTCTTCTGATTGATTATTAAAGCGCTCTGCAAAGGGGAGGGGGGTTAATGACAGATTGCGTGTGTGTGTAATTGAGCGACATTAAGCCCGCCGTGTAAAAGGGTGTCGCTGGCCTGTTAAAAAGCTGGACGGAGAGCTCTCAGAGGCGCCAGGCCACTCCTGAGTCTAGAGAGACACAAAGAGTGAGAGAGAGAGAGTTGAGAGAGAGAGAGAGAGAGAGAGAGAGAGAGAGAGAGAGAGAGAGAGAGAGAGAAAAGCTGCATTGATTTTAAATAATGTTCCCAGTGACTCATCTATAGAAGGGCATTTATCAAAGCCATCAGTGCTCGCTTCTCATGTTCAGTCTGCCTGCCCAGCTTAGGGGTCAATAGCTGTACTGTAGCATGCACGGCCCAAGCCGGATTCGTTAAACAAAAAAGGATGCAATGATTCTACAAAGGCTTAAGGAAACGAAATAGGTTGTATTTTTGGACTGGGGACCGTAAGCCATGCTAGTGTCTGTTGTTTTTGACGGTGAAAGCTGCTCTCTGCTCATGCTTTCGAGCATTAAAGGATAATAATAATGTAGCGAGCAATACATTCAACCACAGGTATTTAACACCAGACTAATAGTGTCAGTGTCAGTGTTTTGGTAACTAGTCATGTCAGCATGTTTTTCAGTTTAATGAGTTGAATGATGATGTTCTTTTTTCCACTGGACATTCAAAAACAGGAAGCAACCCAGACCTGAAACAATAGAGATTCTAGGACTTTCTGGAACAAATAAATAAATATGAACTTTGGATTTTTGGAATGAGTTGGGCTGATGATCATCCAACATCCTGAGCTCATTAACCCTCATTGCTGAATGCAATCAAATCCTCACAGCAATGCAACCTAGTAGAAAGCATTCTCTGTACAGTAGAGACAGGTACTCCAACAAGTGCAGCATAATTGTGGAAAGGAATTCTGTTTTTTTAAAGCACGAATGTAAGAAACTGGAATTCTGGTATGTAATTGCACACAAACTGATCAGTGAAATCATCATCATCATCATAATAATGACAATAATAATAATAAGAATAATGATAATAATCATCATCATCATCATTATTATTATTATTATTATTATTATTATTATTATTATTATTATTATTGTTATTATTATTATTATTATTACTATCCAAAGTAACTTACTCATATTCAGAATGTCCATGAAAGTAATGTATGTGTGTGTGTGTGTGTGTGTGTGTGTGTGTGTGTGTGTGTGTGTGTGTTACTGTGTTTCATTTTTTCTTTTTTCTTTGGATTACTGAATTCGGTCTTTTCTAATAAATGTTACCTGCAGGTAAAAAAAAATAAAATATATATATATATATATTACTTGGATAAAAAAAAAATCTGTCATCAGCCATTCACCAGCTTCACAGTAGAGCAGTCCCACAAACACAACCTCCCATCTATCATAAAATGAAGGTATGAGTGAGTTTATAGGTATGAAATGGTTTCAGCCGAGGAGCCGACTGTTCCAAACTCTGCAGACTCACCACTCGGCTCACAGAGCATGTGCTGCTGCCCGCTGCACCAGGGTACAATGCCCCCTCTGTTATTATGTTAATTATTATCATTTTCTGAGGTTAATTCTTAGTTCATTTGTCGCAATTTTAATGATATGATATCATTATTTGACTAATTCATTTTTAGAGTAAGTTACAGCTTTAATTTGATTACTATGATTTTCTGTGTGGGTTACACTGACAAACGTACAAATGTAACTACATCATATCATTCCAACGTGGTATTCACGCAATCCAAGCCATGCAGCTATTTTTTGTAATCACTATATGACTGTGTTGTAATGAGTGTATTTGCATTGCACTGTTATAAGAGCTCTGTAAAGTGTTACCTCTTCTTCTTCTTCTTCTGTGAAGGATTCCGTTATGACAGAAGGGATACACACAGAGCGATGATAGATTGGATAAGGGGTCAGAGGAAGCGTGCAGGTTTCCTGTATCGGTATCTATGTGCTCTGCTTGAGCAGAGGGGCACACTTGAATGGACACGCTTAGAGATGTGTGGGCCCGAGTGCAAATGCATCCCGGGCAATGGAGCTTGTGGTTTATGCTGTAGCTCTGGCTGAAAATTGCATCAAATTAAGCGTATCCCATGAGCATTTTAGAGAGATAGCGAACGATCTGAAGCAAATTGCATTCCCAGGAGCCTCAATTGGTCTATTGTCACCAAGCATGTCTTCAAGTGTATACAAAAAATATGAGGATGAGTATTATGGCCATAAAACTAGAGGCTACACACTGATTGGCCAGTTTATTAGAAACACACCTTCCATTTCACATACACTAACTCTCCATTTTTACCAGAAACGGAACATATTTGTGCATTTAGCCTCTGAGTGATGGACCATTCTCACCAGTGATACCAGTATTATAGTAGATTAGTAGGTTTGTGGTGCTTGTATGAATGAATGAGACTCAGTGGTCTTCCTGCAGGTTTCACACACCGTGTGCCCTTACTGGACAGTTTATTAGAAACGTTTACTCTAGCGCTCCCCTTTTCTGGTTACAGTGTGAGTTAGGAAACCTCCAGGCATTTACTAAAGGTTAGGTCCAGCTACATTTCTGGTGGACCACTTTCAAACTATCAGTGACTATCAAATTCTGATATATATGTTTTCACACATGTATCGGGGCTTGGATTTTCCGTGTAAAAACTGTGGAATTCCTAATTCCAATCAAAAGCGAAATGGGCTAAAATCAGTAAGCGAAGCCCTCACTAAGTGACTGCTGAAACCTAATACCATTTCTTACCATCTGTGTTAAGCTGTCACACACTCACACCCACACCCTGCTTGAGTATCACTTCTTTCCAGTGGCAGACTGTGTTGGCGACCTCATATCCTGTCGGCCGAGGCCCCATCTGGCCCATCTGACAAGGAAAAAAAGAACAGATAGACAGAGATAAAGAGAGGCAGGTTTGGAGTGGAGCGGAGAAGAAAAGTGAAAAGAAACAGTTGAGTAGGTCTGGAGAAATCTCATTATCTCCAGTTACTCATTTAAAGAACGGAAGTGATGAGTGATCAGTAATCCATCGAGTGGAAATGGATTGGATTTTAAACAAAACGGCATATCACTGCACAAAAATATCTCCACTATATGTAAATGAAAGCAAGCTGGGTGAATATGATGCATTGCCTCGGTTTTAATGTACCACGCTTCCTTCGTTATTAAATTATTTCACTTGGTCTGGGGAAATCAGCAGAATGGGCCCGCAGTGTTGGTCCTACAGTGACGTCTAATCATGCCTGAGCAATAAGTAATACGTGTACGTATGCAGGTTTACACCGATCGGATATGACATTACATTGTTATGTGGTGCAAAGGTGGGATCTAAAGTTAAAAGTCACTTCTTGAAGTGTGTGTTGAAGCAGGAAAAACTAGACAAGCGTAAGAATCTGAGTCACTGACACGGCCCAAAATGTGGTGGCCAGACAACTGGGTCAGAACATCTCCAAAACATCAGGCAGGTTTTTTGAGGTGTTCCTGGTATGCAGTGATCAGTACCCACCGAAAGTGCTCCATGGAAGGATAACTGAGGGAAAAGTTGTGACGGGGTTATGGGCACTGAAGACCCATTGATGAGACCCATCGAGGTCCAGACTCCTAAATCACGGGACTTAACCTTTAGAACCTTTAGACCTTTAGATCTAAGGCAAGGTGGAAGACATAGTCAAGGAACAGAACAAGAGAGAATAGTTGGCAGTGAACTTGTAGTCAGAACAGGCTTTATAGTCCACCAGTGATTGAGACCGGTGTTGAGTCATGTGATCAGATGTGGGAGGATCAGTAGAGTCATGCTGCCTAATGCAGTCCAGCGTTTCGTTGGGAAATGGCAACCGTGTTTTGATGAAAGAAAAATATTACTTTTAATTTAAGACGGTAGTGGTCAGACTTCTGAGTCAAGACTCAATGGACATCACTGTCAATGCGTAAATATTTCTTTGACTGGATCTTTGAAGCCATGAAAACAAAAAATTCTGCGTATTGCTAATGGGATGACCCCTTTTATGGGGAAGCCCCTTCCAGTGCTATATACACTCTTAAAAATGAAAGTGTTTCAAATGGTTCTTCAAATGATGTCATAGAAGAACCATTTTGGGTCCATAAAGAATCATTTTTAATAGAGATGGATAAGTTCATTAGACCTTTTAATGTCTTAAACCCTATGTTAATTATTCAGTCATTAATCCTAAAGCAAAATCTACTGTATTGCGTTTTAGCTCAGCGGAGTTTGTGGAGTACCACAGGATTTGATTTTAGGACCAATGAAACTGGTCTTAATACAGAGATGAAGAGGTTTTAAGGGTTAAAAGTGTATGCTCAGACACCTGTATTACAAACATAGTTCATGAACCTTTTGGCCCCAGGCCAAGCATGAGCTAAAAGGGTAAAAAGTCCACTAAATTGAGAAGTGGAACTGTGTTCTCTGAAATGATTGCACTCCAGCCGATATGGGCAGTTGGAAATGAGGTGGGGTGGTGAGTTTTCAACACCCTGACCTCAATCAAACCCTGCGGTCAAACCCTCACCCTGGACATTAGAGACCCCCATCAAAAGCAGGCTGAACTCTTTTTAATTGATTTCTGCAGAAATAATGAATGAGCAGGTGTCCCAATACTTTTGTCCATATAGTGCATGTTCATATCAACATAAAATTACACAATGATACTAAAGAGAAAGACGCAATGGGTCATAGCTTTCACTGTATGTGAACACTGCCGCGTAGCATGAAGCATCCCTTGCTCCTCATGAAGGCTGCTCATACCCTGAAGACAGAACATCCCCATGGGTTCTTCATATTCAAGCAGAAAAGGTCAACAGCCCTTTTAGAAGCTGACGTCCGCTATAACATCAAAGGTCTGGAGAAGAACCCAATTTCTTATAAGTGACACAGTCATGTGGACAGTCCCAAACGGATACTCACGAGTTCGTGTTAATTTCAGCTGTCAGCTCTTCAATTGAAGATCTCATGTAATTAGCCTTGTACAAGATTTGTCCCATAATGAACCCTAATGGAATGTTAAATACAACACTGAGCATTAGAATCATCTCAACCTCACCATACAAACAGAAGTGAAGTTCTGTGCTATGTCCAAAAGTATTCAGTGGAAACTGATCTACACTGTAAAAAGTACAAGATCCTTGAGGAACTTGCATGTTATTCAATTTAAAACTGTGGAGGAACCTTTTAAGGTGCTTCAATGAACCTTCAATAAAATGGCAAGAGTTTCTTAGGGGATACTTGAAGCATTCTAGGAGGTTTAGGTGCTTTTGGAGGTTCTTAAATTTGAAACTACAGAGGAACCTCTTAAACTTTAGAAACCTACATACAATCAATTAATATAATTTGATAAATTATTTAATTATAGAAATAAAACAACCAGAACATGTTGTATTATTTTTATATTTATGGATATGTAATTCTCATTTTCTCATATAACCTAATATTTGGTGATGTCATTGTGATGTCAGTGATGTCATTAGCCCAGCCCCGTACACTTATCAGTTGGAGTGTGCTCTTCTAGCTAAATACAATGAAATTCTCACAGCTATGGTCCAACATCTAGGGAGAAGCTTTTCCAGCAGATTCGAGGTTGTTACAAGAAATTGGGAACAAGGTCCCTATTAATACCCGTAAGTTCAGAAGAACTGAAAGATAAGAATGTGTCCACAAACCTCTGGACATCCATCTGATTCAGTACAGTGTCAGATTGTCCCCAGAGCCCCCACAACTTACAGTCCATTTTTGCTGTCTGTATCCACATGGCTATGCAAACAGGGTTTTGATGGACAGGAAAGCCAAGCTCTTCAGGCAGATCTGCATAAAAAAAAGGATCCAAACAAACAAAACAGAACAGAATCATATCTGCAGCTCCTGTCAAATCCAGTTCTACAGTCAGTGCGGCTGCCTGTAATCCCTTCTTCACTGACCTCTAACGCCCCAAACCAATGTCCTTGATGTTAAAAGCAGCCAAACAGACTCGCTACTTTGGCCGATTAATTACCCAGCCAGCAGCAGGGGTCAGAGAGGGTCAGGCACTTGAGATCCCAACAAGTGTGGGGCCAGCGAGGGTCCAGTGCATGTTTAGGTCAAGGGTCAGCGAGGTAACAGAGTGAAGAGAGGAGCTTAACCTCAATAGCCTCTGTAATGGGCCTATGGAATGTGAAAGACTGACACATATGGCTAATCTACTTCAGTCTCAGGTTAGATAACAGAACCCTTCAGTTTAAAAACACTGTCGTGAAATTCTCTCGGTCATTTTTAACCCTTAAGGTTTTATTTACAGCTCACATCTCACTTCATTTGGAACATTTGGTACTCTAACATCTACAGAGTAATGCCATGTTCTACTCTGCACATTGTGGGGGAGCAGAACAGTGCATAACATCATGCATGATATAGGCCGGCAGCATCAGGTAACGTTCACATCGACCGTCAGAATGATGAACAAAAGTGATCTCAATGATTTTGAGCATGACGTGACTCTCAGAGCAAGGCTGACTGGTTTGAGAATCTCTTGAACTGCTGCTCTCCTAGGATTGTCAGCACAGTTTCTATTTCTTCAGAATGTTGTAATAAAGAAACAACATCCAGTGAGAAATGCAAAGAAAAAATCATGTGAGAGGTCAGAAAGGCTATGGTAACCCACATCACTGTATTATCTCTGTAAAATTGTGGTGGATAGAAGGGCATCTCCGAATGCACAACAAGTCCAATCTTCAGGAGGATGAGCTACAACAGAAGACCAGGTTTCACATTTCTCTGCCAAGAACCGAAAGTTGCAGTGGCCAGAGGCTCACCAAAACAACCTGTTTGAGTATTGATGCTGACCATGTGCATCCCTTCATGACCCCAATTTTCCTCTTTATCTTTTCTCTAGGATTGGGTGGCATCCACTTTGTTCATGGTGCTATACCAGCTCAAAATATTGCAGTGGAATAAAGTATTAACAGGGGGAGGAGTAGTGTAAGCTGTGGAAGTACTGCAGATGTTTAAATAATTTCCATATCATCTCTTCCTTTCGTTCTTATCATCTTCTGAAGCAGGAGAGAGAAGCTGGTTAGCATTAATTTAACTGAACCCGAGATCTGCACTTTGGGAGCAGTTACACGCCATATCCTTGGCTTCATATCTCAGGATCAGAGTAACCCACAGACTATGTGTGCTGTGAATAATCAAGCTAAAATTCAGTCATTTCCAACTGAATCCCAGTTTAAATGTCAAAGATGCGATCCAGTGCATGTTTACTGCTCTGTCCACATGTACATTCTCAACCTGTATGACTCCATAAAAAACATAAATAATAATGGACTTTATTTGCACCTTTTGAAGAACATTGCTATGAATATCCTTCTCAATCTAATCATTACAAAATAAATAAATATTTACTGAAAATCTGGAATGTCTCTTTTAAATACCTTTTAAATTGTAAAAAAAAAACATTGTTGTAAAAGTTAATTATCAGGACAACAGTCTGGTTGTAAGTGATCAAATGGGATTTGTAAGTCCAGACATCACATACCTGCAAGGGTTGCTGTGTTAACAATGTAGACAACAATACCTGTGTTACTATGCTGGGTTTATGTCCTAATTGGATGCCAACACCTCCATCACTTTAAATTTAATGTGGTATCCCACAAAGATGAATGATATATGCTTGTCACACCAGTTTGTGGGACGTTTCTCTCATTCTTCTTTGCAGAACCTCTCAACCTCAATCAATTGGATGGGCAGTGTCAGTGCACAACCATTTTTAGATATATCCAGAGATGTTCAATTAGGATAGGATAGGATAGGATAGGATAGGATAGGATAGGATAGAACTTTATTGATCCCTTGGGAAAGTTCTCTCAGGGAAATTAAGGTTCCAGCAGCAGCATCAGTACAGTAGAGAAAAAGGTAGAAAGAGATAATAATTTACTAAAGAAAACACTATAAATATAAACAATATATAATATACAGACTATATTACAATATACAATATATAGAGAGAGTGCATGAAAGAAAGAGTCCTGTAGGAGGGGGTATTGCACATTATTATTATTTATTATTATTATTATTATTATTATTATTATTATTATTATTATTATTATTATTATTATTATTATTATTATTATTATTATTATTATTGCACTTGAACTGTTTATTGCACCAAGTCCAGTTGTGTTGTTGTTGTGCATTGTGGGTTACTGGTTGGTTGGTTCCCATTTGTTCCCTCCATCCTCCTATTAGCACTCCTCCACCCAGAGAGGAGTTGTACAGTCTGATGGAAGTGCGGGACAAAAGAGTTTTTAAGTCTGTTGGTCCTGCACTTGGGAAGGAGCAGTCTCTCACTGAACAGGCTCCTCTGGTGGCTGATGACAGTGTGTAGAGGATTACTGGCATTGTCCATAATGTCCAGTAGTTTTTTCAAAGTCCTCTTCTCTGCCACTGACACCAGAGAGTCCAGCTTTGTGCCAACCACAGAGCCAGCCCTCCTGATCAGCTTGTCCAGCCTGTGTGTGTCCTTCTTGGATATGCTGCCCCCCAGCATATCACAGTGTAGAACAGGACACTGGTGACCACAGACTGATAAAACATCCACAGTTTCCTGCAGATGTTGAAGGACCGTAGTCTCCTCAGAAAGTACAGCCTGCTCTGTCACTTTCTGTACAGGTGGTCGATGTTACATGACCAGTCCAACTTGCTGTCCAGCCGAGGTTCTTATAGGAGTCCACAGCCTCCACCTCTTCTCCCTCAATCAGAACTGGTTGTGACTTTGGTCTGAACCTCCCAAAGTCAATGACCAGCTCCTTGGTCTTTGAGGTATTGAGCTGTAGATGATTGCTGTGGCACCAGGCTGCAAAGTCCCTCACCAGGCTCCGATATTCCTCCTCACTATCATCCCTGATACCCCCAACTAGTTCTCAATGTGAGACAGCTCTGAGTTGTAGCAGAAGTCTGCTGTGTACAGGGTGAAGAGAAGAGGTGCCAGCACTGTGCCCTGGGGTGCTCCAGTGCTGCTGATCACAGTGTCAGACGTGATGTCCTTCAGCCTGACATGCTGGAGATCCAGGTGACCAGGCAGGGGTCCACTCACATCCCATTCAGTTTGTCCTGAAGCATAAGGGACTGGATGGTATTGAAAGCACTTGAGAAGTCCAGAAACAGGATCCTCACTGTGCCGTTCCCCTTATCCTTATCCTTATCCAATATATAGTGGGCTCAGTGTAGCAGGTAGATGATTGTGACTTCCACACCAACACCTGCCTGGTATGCAAAGTTAAGTTCAAGACTGGGTTCTGGCTAGGTCACTCAAGAACAGAGTTGTCTCAAAGCCAATCTTTTGGTATCTTGGCTGTTGCCCTGTTGAAATATAAACCTTCATTCCAGTCTGAGGTCCAGAGTGCTCTGGAGCAGGTTATCATCAAGGATGTCTCTGTACATCACTACAATCATCTTTGCCTTGACCCTGAATAGTCTCCCAGTTCCTCCTGCAGACAAACATCCCCACAGCATGACGCTGCCACCACCATGCATCACTGTAGGAATGGTATTTGCTAGGTGATGAATAGTGCCTGGTTTCCTCCAGACATGACATTTGGAATTGAGGCAAAAGAGTTGATCTTTGTTTCATCAGAGTAGATTTTTTTTTTTCTCATGGTCTGAAAGTCCTTTAGGTGCCTTTTGGCAATTCCAGAGAGTGACGGAAAAATAAATATAACTGGCTCAGTATTTAGACTCCTTGCTGGCTATCCAGGCTTAGACAATGTAGCTAGCTGAAAGGATAAACACTAGAGCACAGACCACATCCCAGCTAATTGAGGCTCAAATCCCACATTTAGAGGATAAAGCCTCGTATCCTAGAGCACAAAGACAGGTGACTGGTCTCAGGGGTGTTTGCAACTGTTTTGAGGAACATTTTGTTGACTGAGTCACTGATGTTTGAAACGTAGCACAGCGCTAAACTCATATACAGTGGACCTAGTTCGGTCACGTGTGTTGGGAGAAGAGAAAGCAATAAATGTGTCAGGCAGGGTGCCTCCAGGACCAGTGTTGAGAAACACCAATCTCACCCTACATGTGGCGCAGCCAATCAGATTTTAGAGCTGGAACGATCTAATTTATGAGTAAATAATACCTGTGCTGATGACTCCAATGAGCTCAACACCATGGTAAACATCACATAACTGTGGTATTGTGGTAGTATGGTTATCATCACAGCCCTACGTCCAATGGCTGCTTCAAGCATGATGATGCACCAGGTCACACAGCAACAGTTATCCTAGACTGGTTTCATGAACACAACAATAATTTGTTCAGTATTCTTCAGTGGCCATCCCAGTCGCTGGATCTGAATCCAGTAGAACACGTTGGGGATGAGGTAGAACGGGAGATAAATGGATGTCTGATGGAATCATGTCATGTTTTCGACATCTCGTGGAATCCATGCCACCATGAAATGAAGTTGTTTTGAGAATAATGCAAGGGTAGTTGACTTAATTGAGGATGGTTTTCGAGGTTTTTAATTGTAATATTCTGTCTGAGAATAATAACCAACAGATCAGAAATAGTTTAAAAAAAGATTAAAAAACTACCCTGAACTATTAAATCAACAGAAATAAAAAAAAAAAACACCAGTATTAGAGTCATATGATTCAAAAACATCC
The DNA here is from genome assembly GCA_034509495.1 of Acestrorhynchus altus. Classification (NCBI taxonomy): domain Eukaryota; kingdom Metazoa; phylum Chordata; class Actinopteri; order Characiformes; family Acestrorhynchidae; genus Acestrorhynchus; species Acestrorhynchus altus. The sequence goes on along the minus strand of CM067502.1, from coordinate 6,624,733 downwards.
CAAATAACAAGGGGGATTTATTGAGCTTTAGTAAAAGGTTTTTAATGCATCACCAGTGAAGGCTTAGAGAGCAGTATAAAGAGAGAAAGAGAGCTAGAGAGGAACTAACTGAGGCCGTCTGTGGCAATTAGAGAGAGAGAGAGAGAGAGAAGAGTGGTTAGGTCCTCTATGCTCTGCTATGCTTTAAAATCATATTATTTTCTTTTCTATATTCGACTCTATAAATATTTAGAATCCACCTCCATCTCCCAGATGGACCCTCTTAGTGGTGAAGGACCACACATAAACGTAGTGAAAACTGGCCTTGGGAAAACTCCCTTTTCCTGTGGCCTCAAACGTTTTCTCAAGGTGCTTGGGGAGGTACTGTGCCAGTGGCCCACCGGAGTCTTATATAGAGCCTCCAGGAGGGTTGTGTGCTGTTGTTCTTCTGATTAAAAACCTTTTCCATTTTTTGTTTTCACCTACTGCAGGGATTCCAATCCGCTTTGACCTCGGAGACCTAGTGCTGAGCTGCCTGCCCCCCTACCCCAACCGTTTTGTCTGTAGGTTAACTGCGATTTCCATCCCGACTCCTATAAATAATCACCAAGAGTCCCCCGCTGTAATTACACAGTACCTTGTCAGATAGCCTAATCCCCTGCCTACCCCTCTAACCACCCCGATCGCACAGTTAGAGGCTAACGTCTGCTAGCTTTCGGCCTAAATAGCCTGCCTTACACAGTGAGCCATATACCCCTGACATGAGTCTGCCTCCAGAGCAGCCTATTGCACATGGGAGAGTGGATTAAGTTCATAAAAAAAACCCTCTAATCCTCCCAATCCTGCCCTCTCTAGAAGAGTCTGCGGCTCAGGATAACGCTGACAAAAAAAATGCAGTAAAATTTCTCTGTTCGCTCCTAAACAGCACATAGGATCTTCCTTGGGAGCCTGGAATTGCTAATTGCCAGCGAGTGGCCTCAAATCCGCTGGACATGACCGAGGATTAGAATTCCCCATTCCAGCATATGTTTCTAATATAGCTTCCATTAACACATATTATTGTAACCTTCAGCTTGGAAGGAGCAGCCAAGAAAGCTCCATGTCAGACCAAATAACATCAGTCATCTGACGTTTTATGCGCTTATCTGATGGGATAAATTGGGCTGACATTATCAAATAAACAACGTTGAATAAATATATGTCAATACAGATAAATCACTACGTAAACACCGTGTAGGTCTGATACGTCTCAGCCAGGCTTTGACTGATTTTTTGCAGTTTATGGCAGTGTACTTTTACAGATTGGTGGTAGATATTCAATGGGAAACCCTGTTCTAGCCCAACGTGAGTCAGCCATTACCATCTCCAGTAATATGCCGTGGTCTTGGACTGAACAGTTCCACATTTGTTCCTGAGACTTTCCTTCAGCCAAATCTATGGATAACAGTTTGACATATTGTGGTTTATGTATAAACTGGGCAAATGAAGTCCATAATGAACAGCTTAGGGTCAAGAAAAGACTAGACTTTAAACAATGCTCAGCATTTTAATAAAGTTTCATGCTGACCTACAAAGCCAAAAACAGACCAGCCCCCCCATACATGATGGCAACGGTCAAAACTTGAGCTGTACCAAGAGCCCTTCGAGCTTCAAGTACAGCTCGGCTTGACCCACCATCCCTCAGAACGCAAGGAAAACATGCATCCAGACTCTTTTCTGTTCTGGCACCAAAATGGTGGAACGAACTTCCCCTGGGAGTCCGAACAGCTGAGTCCCTCACTGTCTTCAAATGCCGACTGAAGACTCATCTGTTTAACTCCATAAAGACATTTGTGTTCAACAGGATCTAAGCGTGAGGAATCTCTAGATTCAAGCCTTGTCTACTAGCTTAGGATATTCTGAGTGAACAGCAAAGCACTTTTGCAAGTCGCTCTGGAGAAGGGCGTCTGCTAAATGCCGGAAATGTAAATGTAAATGTAAAGAAAAACCCGGAGACAAAATCTCCAGTGTGCACTCACAATGGGTCTACATTTATGTCTGTATGTTACACCTCTATTGAGGGTGTGTCTGTACCTGACTAGCTAGCTCAGGTTCAGCATGCACAGTGGACAGGGCAGAAAACACACACTGGAAGGCTAATTTGGCATTTAAACTGGGATTGAACTCAATTGGAAATTAGTGAATTTTACCTGTTTTCCAAGAGTCTCTGATAAATCAACAGACAATGATGTGTGTTGAAGCTTAATCTGATACTGAGATATGAAGCCTAAATTGCAGCATGTAACTACCCACCAAGTGCAGATCTCAGGATATAAGAGTTAACTACACTGAAACGAGTTTTAACTCCTGTTTTAACGTAATATCCCTCAACGCACAGACACACAGTTCAAGAAACATGACTTGAATTTAAAGGAGGCGCCTGTGCACCCAGCGGTGCAGCAGACCCAGGTGATACTGTCCCTGGTAATTGAGGCTAAGGAAAGGTCTACTCTATTTCACACTAATGCCTTTATATTTATCTTTCAGCAGTCTTGTTTACGCGACAGTGGTGACGGCATGCATTTAAAATGCAAATCTGGCTGCTGAGTCAATATGCGAATGGCTCCAGACCAGCAGATGGGTTCAGGTTTTCTTCTCTGATGTTCTTCTCTTCTGCAAGCTAGTCTGGAGCGTGTGCAAGGCTTCTTCTGTGGCCTGCTCTCAAATCTCATGGCTAATTTGATAGCGGGTGACAAAATGCAATATGCCAGTCCGTGTGAAATGGGAAAGATGTGATTGGGATGAACGTGCTCTTGACACTTGATGAGTGGGCCTGAAGTGCTTTCCAAAACAGCCTGCTCCGAATTTGCCATATCAAAAGTGCTTACACAAAAATTTAGCCAGGAGACCACAGCCCTGGCGCTGACTTCAAAGTTATTAGCAGATCAGGCTCTGGCATCCTTTACATTCGGTTCAACGCTGTTTGTCGCTGACAAATTTAATTCCATTTTGGATGTTTGCTCAGCAACGGTCCTGGGCTTCATGGGAGTGCTTAAATTGAAAAGTGGAAATATGAAATTCATTTACATGTGAATGCTAAATTAGGTGCTGGTCCACTGTGGATTCTTCCATGGTAACCATCCTCCCTGTGTACGGATTCAATTTCGGAAGGGGGCCGGTTGCTTGTTTTAAAAATAAACCGTCCCTAATGAGTTTCTGCACTGGCGGTGAGCGACAGCTTCATAAGAAGGTATAAATCACAGCAGACAGCAGAGCGTGTTTGAAATATGGCGTCTGGGAGACGGCCGTCAGGAGACCTGCCGCCAATCCTTATCGGCCCAAAGCCACGGTGTACATCACCCAATCCAGATGGCCTGTCATACATCAGGCCCTTTAACTTGGTCTCACACACATACACACACTTTCAGAAGCCTGCTTCCACTTTACACATCCAGGACCTCACCACACAGCTTTGGTCCACCTCAGGGTTGGTCAAGGATGATCTCATTTCACACAAGGGGTTGATTTTACAGTAACATCTTTGAAACTTGAACAACACTTCCCTGAAGCACTTAATACAGTGTTTATAAAGGAATACCTGAATATATACCAACAGATTATGGCAGCAATTCAAAGATGAGGTTCGATCCCCACTTTCTAAGCTCCATTACTTGGCAATGATGCTTCATCCTATCATATCATATCATACCAGGGATATAAAATGAGCAAATGTGTGTCATCGAATTTCAATATAACAAATGCGTTCTTCATAAAGGCGACGACTGTTCTGTAAAGGTGCTGTTTAGTGCTTTTGAAGTCTGTATGTAGGTAGCCTTCAAATGAATTACTTCAATACAAATTGAATACAAAACCTTAATAAAAATGGAAAGGACATAAATTGTTGTTGTGCTCCATCTAACGCAGTTATGAACTGCAGGTGCAGCTCAGGCCAAAGTAAAGCTGGTGTAAATCTGAAATGGTAAATTCTTGCCTGCACACCACAAAAAAAAATCAGCTACTCTATATTGCCCAGCCCTAATTATAGCCAGTTAGATTTTAGCTTTGCCCCCACTAACTGCTCTGGGTCCAAGTGTTGTTTTTAAGGGATGGATGAGGGAGAGAAGAGATGGCACAGGAAAAGCTGCCATCATACGATGTGGTTGACGTACTGTGTGTTCCCATATCTTAACTACAGTCTGAAGGTGATGAGTTGCTCTCCAGTATCAACAACACCATATTCTCCTGAAGTCGCTGTCTTATTTTACTCTTTACCAGTATTGAAGAAGGCGTCTCTACTGATTGATGTCTATGTAAATGTTGGGGGTGTAAATATAACAAGTCAAGACTGTTACATGACAGTTTTGGAATATTCTGACAACAGGGTTTGAGGTTGACGGGTTGTCACTTTCATGTAACAAAGTCTCATTATTCAACAATGTGTATCCATCCCTACTTCTGTTGTAAACATGCCAGCCTGCACACGGTCCCATAAAGCATAATAAATTATGGGATGGACTAAAAGTGATTTAACAGCGTATGTGTACATGTTCCAGTGTACTCAAATTACTATGCCCCTACAACTCCAATGATTAATGCCAAACTATGAAAGCAACCTTTATATAACAGAACCCAAACAAAGGGAAAGAAAGCCCCTGACCAGTGATTTGTCCTGCATGTGCCCTACGGTGTGTGCATGCTTACCTTCCTTTTCAAAAGCCCTTTGAACATTAGATTCTTGAACTGACAATAATATCTCATGAAATGTATGCTGAGCGTACTCCCACCTTGTTCCAAATCTCATTTGGAGGCTGGGGAACCTGTATGCTTTAATCATGAGGAGGATCTCTAATGGCATCAGCCAAACTCGATTAGCACCCAGGAGGTGGGCCATGGCAAAAGAGTCGGCCAATTCGCTGCTCTGTATGTCACAAACGGAGACAAAAGAACCCTACGCCCACTGAGCACCGAACACCTACCCATTCAAGCAATCAGGCTCACAGATGATGGGGTCAGAATTTGGCACCAACAGCTTGTATTCATGAACCCGACATACCTTGTGGCAACAGGCCAGGCTGCTGGAGGTGGTGTTATGTTAGGGAAGGTTTTATTTGGCCTGTTAATACTAACCAGTTATTGCTTGAATACCAAAGAAAACGCAATACTGGCACCCCTTCATATCCACTATATACCTCTTCATCTTCAACAGGTGATGATGGCACACCATGTCACAAAGTATATGTCAAATGCACTAAACAAAATCAGCAGTACAGGTGCACTGATGTCATCAGATAACATGTCTAGATGAAAAATATGCACTTCTTTAATTCTGTTGAAAAGCTGTCTGTACATGTCAACCCAATGTTGACAATTAATCTACTTATGCTATCAGACTGTTTACTTGCAGTGCATGTTTACTGCACAACCTGCATGCATATTCATATTTCAGAAGAAAAGTCCTGAGAAGGCTTGAGATACATGCATAAATAACAAAAATAATAAAGAGTATTCGGTGTAATAATTACAAATCAGCTCAAAAACACAACTGATTGGATTATCAATTTCCAATAGGATTTCTGCTCATTTTTAGAACTCAAATGAAGACAAATTTGAGTAGGATCTCTGAAAATAACCTCAGGCAAGTGGGTGACATGGTGGCACCACAGGTAGTGCATGTGTCACACAGCTCCAGGGGTCTGGGTTTGTGCGTTTGGTCCCTCCAAGGGTCACTGTCTGGTGCATTCTCCCAATGTCCATGTGGGTTTAGGAAGAAGCAGCTATGATAATAAAAGACTAGTGGAAAAAAAAAGCCAAACTACATGAAAACATGGTGTAAAAGTGGCCAAGTTAGCTCATTGTCCGCATCAGGCTTCTGTATTGTCTCAAACGTACAATGCTTCTTTATTTTCACATAGACCTTTATTGTTTAAAGTACCATTATTTGCCCAGCATGGACCACTGCTTCCTCTGGAGGATGGGTCTATGGACCGCAAGATAGTGCTTCAGGGCCTAGTGGTGATCTCCTGCCTTGGGTTGTGGTAGAGAGGTAGATTCAGAGAAAGTTCTCAAAAGTCTACAGAACTTGTGTGATGCAATCACGTCAACTTGGAACAAAATCCCAAATTAATGTCTCCAACATCTTGTGGAATCTATTCCACCAATTTTTATGGCTGTTTTGACGGAACTAGAGGCCTAAAGTTTTTAACCATCTCGGTGACATTTCTGTGCACATTGTCTGCAAAGAATGCATTTCTTAGCGTCCAGTGTCAAAATTTGCATCTGCGTATATGCATGGACTGTGTTCCTGGCCTGAGGCTGTCCAGCAGCTGCCACAGCAAAGCTCCTGCTCTGCCTTGAGCAAGCAGACCACTAAGCACCACCATCCAGGTCCCATCAGTGAAGCATTATCTAAAATCATCAGCAATTTCGTCCCTCGTCCACTCCTGATCTCAATCGGGGCCTGCACCCACCCCCCTTGCCGAACCCCCTCCCCTCCTCAATCGGGCCTGTAAGCGGCGTTTTATTTCGCAGTGGTACTGCTCCTCATCTTATCGACTGAGGAAGGGGAGCGCATTTGGACTTTATCTGACGGTCCCTCGCTGGGGTGCCCAGGCACACAGCAGTCACAGCTGGTTACACACAGATTCCATACACGAAAAGCCCCTGCTTTGGAGATAATGAAATTCACTTCTGAGGCTAAAGTCGGTAGGAAAAATGGCTTGGCAATTACTTTAGACCTGTTATTTTGTAACATGCGGAATGAAGACTTGAGGGCCACCCCCTCACATACAACCTTGCCCACCTTTCTTTTTCACACAGACTTGCGGCCACCCACATGTGGCTTTTTTCCTGTGTGATGTGATGACACACTCCCATTTGATCTGTTTTCCAACGGCAGCAGAGTTTTTTTTTTTCTTAAAAGCTCTACAAAAAGATTCATCCGTGTGTTCATAACACATTCGGAATGCATTCCGTCCCCATCTGTGGACATGAGGGAAAGGTTAGGGAGGGGAAATAGGAACGTCCCACATTTTAGCATGCATGGTCACAGGTAAAACCCTCTGAGTAGGCTTGAACCGTGGCATTGAGGGAAATATTCCATAACTGCCACCTAGGGAGAGGAAACACATTTGCTTATGGCCTTCACTCTTGCCCCCGTTTAGTCTTAAAGTGCCAGAGAGTGCTCGGAAAATCGGTCACACTATTGATCTCCCGAACAACAAATTTAAAACACAAACAAATGAATTCTCCCCAAAGAGCGGCTCTGCGGCAAGAATGTGCTTGATGCCATTTAATAAGGCTCCAGAAAAAAATTGAAAAAATAAAGACAAATCAATGCTTTCAAGAAAAAAAAAGTCCATCTGCACTGGCAGACTAATAACAGCCACTAAAAACGAGAGCTCTGTATTTTCTTGATTGCTAAGCTCTTAGTTTATGAAAATCAAATTTAGCCAATTCTCACCTCAGAGTACTGTGTACTCTGGGCAAACACACATCGAAGCTTTTAAACTTTAGACCTCTTGGCCAGTGATGTGGGATGTTTTCGTAGTTTGACGTTCTTTAATTTGCAGAACAAAAAGAAAAGCATGAATATAATACACATAACAGTTATTGTTATTTTCAGGAGATTCTAAGCTACCCAAATTAAAGTAAAAGATAAGAGAATTTGTATGAATTTGACCATGTTTTGATCAATAAATTACTTTTTTTGTGTTGCTTATAAAGACTAAAATCTGGAAATTGATCATCCAGAGTGTTTTTTGATCTGAAAATGCAATCATTTTAATGAAAGATATTTAAAATAGTTATTTCAAAATCCTTGACAGCAGTGATGTTATCAGCTTTGCTGCTCAGTCAGAGTCTGTATGCAGGACACATAATGCATGGACCAGAGCCATAAACATGAACACTGAAGCTCCTACGACATTTAAACTGGGATTTAATTCAGTTGGAAATCAATGAATATTAGCTCTTTTCTGTAGGTTACACTGATCTTGAGTTAAGAAGCTTAGAATACCAGCATGTAACTGCCCACAAAAATGGGGATCTTGGGTTCTAAGAGTTAAACAGTCATGTAGTTTGCTGGTGATAAAGATCATCAAAAATGAAACTTGGTGGGTAGATTTGACATTGTCCGTTATGCAGCTGAATCGAGTTTTATGCTTGGCAACATGTGACACGCTTTCCATTCTGACTTGTGCTGTTGTATTGGTAGCAGCTTCATCCAGTAAAGTAGAGTTTAAGCAGTTTGAACTGTTGGAATAGTTCCAAAAGTTGCATCCCACGCAGGATGGACTTACCGACATAATACAAGCCATAGTGGACATGTACATATTACCGTAGCACAGATGGCTATATGGGATGGATTATTGCAGCATTAGGAACGAAGACGTCTTGCATTAGGTAACATGGCACCGCAGTGCCATACTGAGAGACACTTCTGTAATAAATATTACCCATATATTACTAAATCCTATCTTCTTATCAATTGCTTGGTAAGCCAACACTTTCCTCTGGGTGCAATTATTTCTTTGAGTGTAAAACCTATTGGCAGTAACAACTGCAATCAACTACAGTTATGTATTTTAATATCACTGTGAAGGATTTCTGGCCCAATTTTGGCAGAGCTCTTTTAATTTGGCTACGTTGGAGAAGTGTTTAGAGAATGAACTCTCCAGTCTTGCCACGGAATATTAATGCTTCTGAAATCAGAACTTTAACTGGGCCACATCAAACCATAGCTGCTTCTTTTTGAGGTGCTTTGGATTGTGTCAGGCTGTATGATTTGGCCCTTAAACTTTAGGTTAAACGTGATGGCTACCACCACCATGTTTGACTGTTGGCATGTTGTTCTCAGTGTCTCAACCCATGTCTTTCAAAAGGTTCCACCTCTGGCTCATCAGTCCACAGCATATAATCCTGAGTTATCTACATGTTGTTTGTATTTTTCTGCATGTCAAATGCCATGGATGCCATTTTCCCAGTGTCTTTCTCATTGTTGTGTGCTTTGATGCCGACCTGAGGCCAGCAGTTATTTAGATGTTCATCAGGGTTCTTTTGTGGGGAGTTGTCAATACACTCTTGGATACATTTTGATAAACTGATCAATCTCCATTTGTGGGCGGTACATTTCTCACTGTGGTTTGCTGGAACCTTCTTGCCAGACAGGTTCTATGTAAGTGATGTTTAGATTAAACAGGTCTGGCAGTAATTATGTCTGATTGTGTTTAATAAAGTAAAACCACTTGACAACTGAATTTGGACTGGTTGATTTATTACTTTCCCCGAATCTTTACATTCAATAAATTAAATGATCTTTAACAGCTGTACTGTGCGTTAACTCGTGTTTAAATTCATTTGATGATTTGATGATGTTTAAATATGATAAATAAGTAAAAATAGAAGAAACTGGGGAATTTTTTTGGAACATATCTGTTTTTTAAGGGCTGCTACAGGTATAATATATCTAACAAGCAAAACAAACAAGCAAAAACAAACAAACAAACAAACAAACAAACAATTTTCATTATTCTTTCAATTTTGGAGGCTGAAACCTATTTCCGAAAGTTCGTTTTTTTTGGAATGTTCTATCACTTTAAACCCATTTAAATAGTCCTATCCAATCTGTTCTCCAAAGGGCTGGTCAGGATGCAGATTTTTTCCGAGCACATGTGATCACTTGTTTGGACTGAGACCAGTCGATTAAAGAGGCAGAGAGTCAGGTGTACTGTGGCTTATTTGGCATGAAAACCTGCAGTCACACTGGTCATTTTCAGATAAGATCAATAAAACATTCCGGCTTTAGAACCTGAGCCTTGATTATCTCATTACAGTGGCACCTGTCATGGGGTGTGACCCACATATTAGGCAGCAAATGAACAGTCAGTTATTGGCGTTGATGAGCTGAAAGCAGGAAGGGCAGGAAAACATGAGAATCTGAGTCAGTTTGACAGGAGCCAAGCTGTGAAGGCTAGATTGGGTCAGAACATCTCCAAAACATCCGGTAGGTCCTCCTGTATTCCTGGTATACAGTGGTCAGAACCTACAGAAAGTGCTCCAAGGAAGGACAACCAGGTCATGAACTGACAACAGGGACAGGGGCAACTCCATTATACCCTACCTCACAATATTATATATATATATATATATATATTTATATATATGAGACATCAGGTCATCATGACAGGCCAACATCTATCTGACATCAAATATTTTGGACATTGTCCTAATATTGAATTTTAGCCACCCAATGTCCAAAACCCAGTGTCTTCCAACCCCCTGATGCCCATGTCATGTTGATGTTGAATACAAGCCTAAATATATAAATATATATTTTCTCACTTTGATATCAAAGCAACATTCCACACTTGTCCAACTTCACTGAGGTCGACCCAACTCTGTGATATTCAGCCATAAGCCAATGACTGTCTCTTTTGGAAGTTGACGTCAACCCAACATTGGTTTTTAAAGGCCATGGTCATTCTTGACACCCAACCTCAATTCAACATCTGTACAACGCTGGAGACTGATATCGAGTCAAGTTTGTTTTTTGACAACTATGTTTCTTTAATATCTAACCAAAAACCAACACCTGTCCAACACTGGACGTTGACATGAAGCCAACTTTGCTTTTTAATGTCAACTCAGTTTTTTTCGTGGTGTGAAATGGACACCTGTATGTACTAAATCAATGGGAACTGAATTAATCTGCACCAGGCGTAGCTCTCAGTGTCATAATGGAGAATTCTAATGTAGTTCTACAGGCATACTGGCAGAATACTGGCCTCATATTTACCTCCCAAAAAGTCCTCATCTGCAGAACAGTCCAGGTCAGATGAAAATCCCATTTGTTTCTTTATATAAAAAAAGCCTGTCTGTTCTCATCATCTTGGAATGTGTGAATCCTCCTGGGCCCTGTGCCTGGCCTTGGGGAGACGGAGCCTTCTGGGCACTGTTCTGGAGTGCAATAATGCGTTTGATTCATATTGCTCTTATGTCAGCAGATTTATCTCTGGAATATGGCTCGACCTCCCCAATCGCCCCGTCATTGCTAATACACGCGGCCTGGAGGAGACGACAGAGCTGAGTTTTGATTTATTTATTTAGATTATTTCCTCTGCCTGCTGAAAGTCATTTTGATTTAACAGTGATAAAAAGGGAGGAGATATGGAGTTATGGATCTCGTTGGTAATAAAGTCCCGTCTGAGAGGTATTACTCTTTTCTAGAGATATGTGTGTGTGTGTGTGTGTGTGTGTGAGTGTCTGTGAGGATGTGTGTACAAGGCTGTGTGTGTGCTTTCAGAAGACAATACAGCCCTGTCTATCTATTCAGGTTATAGATATGTTGATAGTACTAATATAATAAGTGTGTTTTATTCAAGGCTTCCGATAGATTAGACGTGAACAGACCAAATCAGAATGTCTGTAAACACACAGCTTGTCAGAACTTCCAGACGGCGAACGTAGTCTACATCCAGGTCATTTGCAGTAAGTACCTCGCGGTTCACATGAATGGAAGCAAAGTTGAGATACGGTGCGGTAATCGAAACCAATACAAACTACTTCATGTAGCACACCTCACTAACGATATCCTTCTGCGTGCTGTTCCACATTCTACCACGTCTCTACAGTTCTACCATGCCCAGTGCTCAATATACTGCTAACACCTCAATCCTACACCTTAATCTACACCTAAGACTAACTTTGACCTATTCTTAAACTACACTTTAATCTACACCTAAACCCATTCTTAACATACACCTTAATCTACACCCAAACCCATTCTTAACATACACCTTAATCTATATATTAATCTACACTTAAACTTGATCTTAACATACACCTTAATTTACACATTTACTTAAATTTAACTTCCACCTTAATCTATATATTAATCTACACTTAAACTTGATCTTAACATACACCTTAATTTACACATTTACTTAAACTTAACTTCCACCTTAATCTATATATTAATCTACACTTAAACTTGATTTTAACATATACCTTAATCTACACCTTAACCAAAATCTTAACCTACACCTTAACCTAAAGCCTATTCCACACTTTAAACTAATCCTAACCTACATCTTAATTTACACCTTTATCTACATTTTAACCCAGTCCTAACATACACCTTAATCTAAACCTTAACCCACTTTCAGGCTACACTGTAATCTACACCTTAACCCAATCCTGACCTATACCTTTATCTACACCTTAGCCCAATTTTAGCCTATACCTTAAACTAACCTTAACCTTCACTTTAATCCAGATCTAAACACAATCTTAACCTGCAACTTAATCTACACCTAAACCTAACCTTAACTCAGCCTTAACCTAATTTTAGCATACACCTAAACCTAATCTTAACCTACACCTTGATTTACACCTAAACCTAACTTACACCTAACCCCAATCTTATCCTACCTAAACATCAATTTACATGTAGACCTAACCTACACGTAACTCAACTTGCCTGATGTCTCAGAGTGGAGTTGTAGAGGTTCCTGATGGTGTCCTGTGATAATCCATCCCATACATCTTGAATGTTCTCACTCAGTTACTGTATCTTGTGCGGTGGGGTGGAGTATTGATAGAATGTCCAATAGCATCCCACATAATTTTAATCAGTGATAGGCCTGACAATGCAACTGGACATGGCATACTTCTCATGTTGGAACAGTGCTCTGGAGAGTGTGTTCAGTATGTCATCCCAGAGGCAGCTGTGGCCTGGTGGTTAGAGATGCACCACTGCTTGCTGCTGTTCACCGTGCAGTGTGCTCACTTCCTCCTAGTGTGTGAATTCACTAGTGTGTATGTGTGTGTTTCACTATGTGGATGGGAACAACGTGGAGCATAAATTCCCCTGTGTGCAAGCGCAGACCTGCACCCAGCGAGGACTCAGGTTTCTGGAACAGCATCTGAAAACACTGTTTCTGTGTTAAATCAAATGTAAATTGCTCTCAAATGACTGCTGATTGGTGCTAAATCCCGTTGTATCGGTGCATTCCATTCATCGGGACATACGTCTATCGTTATTACAATGTAAGATTTGATTTGTCCTTCAGGATAGAAAAGCACGTTGTCGCTGTCTTCTCACAGCTGTGTAGAAGATAAATGCACTGTATTTGTATTGGGTGCTAAATGTGTGGCAGCCTTGGCATCTTTTGAACTGAACTGTTTGTTTATTTGTTGTTTTCATAGCCTACTTGGTTGCCAGGTATTCGGTGAGTCATTTTATTGGTTGGTTTTGATCCGCAGGCATGCAGTTCTTTGTAATGGGGTTAATTCATTTCGATGATCTGCTACGAGTGCATGCCAGCAGATCTTCTGAAGCATATCAAGCGCCGACCAGGTCCCTCAGGGTGGACGTTTGAATAGGTAGAGGCGCGAGGGCCGAGAGGAGAGGTGACAGGAGGCTGTTAGCTGCCCAGGGCGTAGAGCCCGGCGCCGAACAGCAGAACGGATGGAGGACGTGTTTCTGCGAGGCGCAGACAGAGATGTGCGGAGAGGAACAATGAAATGCTAATGTGGCGAGGCCCCTGTGGTGCTTCGACTTACCACATCCACACAGATGGTCAGGGAGTACGGACAGCCCTCAGGGTAGCAGGGAGAATGTCAACAGGTAGGGAGCTGTCAAAAGATCAGCGCTTTCTTCCTGCCTCCGCCAAATCACAGACAGGTCTCTGACATTTGTTCTGCCGGATCTGCACCTCGGTTGCTCAGATAGAACAGCTTTTGCTGGAGTCTGAAAGTGTGTGTGTTTTTTAAGTGTGGCACTGACTTCTATCTGCTTTCACTACTGATGAATTAAGGCTGATTTATGGATCCTCAGGAGCAGAAATAAATGGGTTTGGGTGGAGATCTTTTTCCATCTTCTGGCACTGACCTGGAGAGATAACCGTAGGTCTAGACCTGCAGTTGCAGGGCATTCCATTGTTTTAGGTTTGCACCATCTAGTGTATAAAGTTAAGGTTCCCTGAAATATCTGTGAGTCTAAAAGCCTGTTCTCTTATCCTTTAGAACCCTAGGCTAATTTTGTGGCATATTATCATTGTTTGAGATGTTTTTATTCAACAAAACATTAAAGATTAGTGTTAGGTGGGCCCTGAGTGGCATAGCAGGCTAAGGTGCTACCACTATAATCCTGGGATCGCGGGTTCGAATTCAGGTTCATGCTTCTCACCATCGGCAGCCACGGTCCAGAGGGAGAAAAATTGTCTTGCTCTCCCTCAGGGGATGGGTAGATGGCGCTCTTCCCACATCTCATAAGTGTGCTGCTGGTCGACGCAGGCGTCTGCCAACCATTGTGTCAGATCCTGGGATTCTCCTCCAAGCGCAATGGCTGCCCAGCAACGATACAAATGGCGGCAGTTCGAGAAGAGGTGGTAGGCTATTGTCATGTGACTTGGAGGAAACATGTGAACGATCTCTCCCCCCTGGTGTTGAGAGCAGGGTATGTAATCTGGGGATGGGTAATCGGCACGTCTAAATTAGTGGGGGCGAAAAATTGGAAAAATGGCTTACTTATATAGACTAAATAACACTTTGAGTGTCAGAGATACTGTTGGAAAATTGATCATCCAGAGTGTTTTGAGCTGAAAATGCAAGAATGTTCATGAAATATTTGTAATTTGACAAGAATATTTACAATAATAAATTGGTCAAAATACTTGACAATTGACATGCTCCTCCCCTCTCATTTTCCTCTGTTTCCCAACCTCTGGGCCAATTATATAATTAGCCCCGCCCCCGACTGATCAGTCAGAGTCTGCATGCAGGTTGAGCATGTACACGAGCAGTAAATATTGTGTCCTCAATGTCCAGTGTATGGCTACCCTATCTAAACAGACAAAGGAATCTAGAACTTTATGGTTTAAGCTAGTAGCTTATTCTATTCATTCAACTATACAGTAATTATGAAAATGTGATTTTTTCCCAGCTTCCTTGTTTCTTTGTTTTCTGGACATGGTGGTTCATTTGTGCCCTCTTTGCAGATTCGTAGATGTTCAGTTTGGCCTGAAAAGTCAAAACTGTGAGTGTAACATTAACTTTTTGATGACGTTCCCATTTTCCCCTCCCTAATTCCTAAACCTAGCACGTCTATTTCTGTACCATCATGTGTGGAATGAATGAAATTTCATTTAAATGGATTGGATGGCTTATCAGCTGGGCCCAGTTGCCGCGAGCGCACTTATCATCGCTCCTCACATCGCTGTGATAAAGTTGAGTCTGTGCTAGGAGTGTATTCAGACGGACTGAGGGGATGGTGGTGCAGAAAGCTCCGGAGCTGCCCTAACGGATTTGGTGGGGCTGCAGAGAGAGCCACATGTGGCCGGCTACCTGATATCAGCTATCTAACACGCGCTTTACTCTGTCACTCCCTCACTCTGACAAACTGTCTCTGCTCTTTATCTCTACCTCTCTCCCTCTCTCTCTCTCTCTCTTCCTTTCACTGTTTCGTTCATTCACCTGCTCCCGTTCTTTCACTCTCAGTCACTCACTGACTCTCCTTGTCACACTCACATTCACTAATTCTGTCTCTCTCTTTCTCTCTCTCTCTCAATCTCTCTCTCTCTCTCACACACACACACACACACACACACACACACACATATACACCCAGCTACCTTGAGTGATGAGCAACATTGTTACTACTGTATGAATTATTAATAGTGACACGATGACATAAATTCTAACAGTGCACTTCACACATCCACATCCATTTGGCAGCAGCTTTCAACCTATTGTTATAGTGGCTCTTCAAATTGCCCTAAATACACCTGGTAATCCCAGGTATTTTTGATGATTGGAACGCATTCGGATTTAACTTGGCTACACAATAAGCAGTGTAAACACAGTAGTAAACAGCCAAAATATGCATTGTGATTGGATTTGGTTTAGATCACTCAAACCTCAATCAGAGGTGGGCAGAGACAGATCAAATCCACATTTCACACAAGTTTAACCTTTAGAGCCCGTTAGGCCAATGTTTGTGTAGTTTCATTTGAGATGCACAAATGAACAGAATATTTGTGTGAATTTGACCGTGTTTTGATGAAATAATTTCCATGTACCTACAATGTATTTATTAATTTTATTTATTTGTGGCTGATAAGGACTTAAAACATTTTATATCTCAGAAATCCTGTTATTATCATTTAGTGTTTTTAAACTGAAAATGTAATAATGATCATGAATTATTTGTAATGATTAGACTGACGAGGACTTTTTATGAATAAGTTCTTCAAAATACTAGACAGCATTCCAAATACATTATACCAAATATTAGACTTTTTTTCTGAAATGTTCTCTCTGTGTCCTCAACACCCAGTATCTTGATCTGTGATGTCATCAGTCCCATCCCCTCTGTCAGAGTCTGTATGCAGGATGAGCATGTACATGTGGACGGAGCAGTAAACATGCACTGGAAGCTCCTTTGGCATTTAAACTGGGATTTACTTCAGTTGCAAATGAGTGAATTGTAGCTGTTGTATGAGCTGGGTCGGACATTTTGTATGTGTATCATATCTGGTTATGAAGCCTAGAAAATGCCATGTCACTGCCTGCTTAGTGCAGATCTTTAAGAGTTAAACAGAACGAGTGTTCTGTCATCAGATCCCATCAGGCAATCAGTAAGACGCCTGATGTAAAAATGTTACGAGTAAATATTACAGTGGTTCTTGGCCCCTCTCCATCTCTCTCTCTCTCTCTCTCTCTCTCTCTCTCTCTCATTTGTGTCTTGAACATTTACCGGTAGATGAGAGTGAGAATACAGGAATACAAGAACAATCGTCTGTTCTCGTTGTAGAACCACCATTGCTACTCTTAAACTGTTCACAGTCTCCTGGAGCAAGATAGTTTTAAAGAAAAACAGCAAAACAGAAATCACCTATGCTCGGTGTGTTTTTATGTGGGAAAGTAAAGTCAGATTTCATCCAGTCACACTGGTGCCACATTTTAATAGCCACATGTAAATGCAGCCTGATAATCCATTAATAACCAACTGATGATATAATCAGAATAGATTATATCCATGTACACACCTCAATCAGAAGAGCCTAGCCTGGTTAAGGCCATTCTGAATGATCAAGTTGGGTATTTATTTATATTATCGATTAAATAGAAGAATAATACTCACGTAAACGTCTATATCTGATTACATTCCTAGTCTAAATGTTTAAGTGGGTTGTAAATAATGCTGGCTTGAACAAGGTAGCATTGATATGTTGTAACTAAATTACCGCCATTGTTGGAGAGACTGGTGTCCAGCTTAGGACATTACCTCTTCCCAGTGGCCTGGACTGGGCTGGGCTTCCAGGGCTATAGGTTATAGGACTATAGGGCTACAGCAAAAGATAATTTGCTTTTTACCTGGCGTGCACTACCAGTTGTTACACGAACTAGTCTTTACATCCCTCGCTATGGAAGCTCTAATGAAGCAGGCCAGTTGGCTTGGTGGTGGATATCAATCTATGGCTTCTCTCGCTGAAGTAGATGGCACTGATACTTCTGCTGCCTGGTGTTGGATCTAATTGGTATGCATGCCTTAGGGGAGTACAGGACAGACAAGCTATGTGAACAAGCTACGTGAAGGTTTGAAAGCCTGCGTGTGCTTTATGTTTTTATTCATTTGGGCAATGAGTTACCCAGAGGCCTTCAAGAAAGTAATTCATACAGTATGAGTCAAACATTTGGACTAACCTACTTATAGAGTGATTTTTACCCCCTTATAGTCCACAATGTAGAAACGCAGACGCATTTTCAACAAACTAGGACATGACTGATATAGCATTTTGCTGGTAAATTGGGCTGTGCTGTCCTTTGATTCCCACTTATTTTTGGCAGCAGCTTTTAGACAGTTGTTATAGTTGCAGTTTAACCCACCTCAGACACAGTACACACTCCTACTGCTGTCAAATTTGATATTTATTATGTTCAAAGTGACATATTTCACTGTGTATATGTAATGATAATCAGAAACCCAGTTTATCATGTTCTAATATTTCACAAGATTCATATGTTCATTTATATATATATGGCATGAAGGTAATCGGCTTGTGGCCCAGCTTCCATAATAGTTGCCTTCAGGTGTTTCTTGAAAATACCCCATACATTTACTATGAGCTATGAATAGTTGGCCAGTAATTTCAAAGTCAGTAAATCATTTGGTAGCAGTTTTGCACTGTGGGCAGATGCTAAGCCCTGCTGGAAAAGGAAATCAGCATCTCTGCAAAGCTTTTCAGCAGATAGAAGCCTGACATGCTCTAAAATCTCCTGGTAGACTGCATTGACTCTGGACTTGATAGAACACAGTGGACCAACATCAGCAGACTGCCATTCCTCTCAAAGGCATGGTCATCCCTGTTACTTATATACCTTCTTCCACCACATTTTCCCCTTCCAGTCAACTTTCCATTAATATTCACTGATGCAGCCTGTAATGATCTTCTGTGGCTCGTAGAGGGTGTCAGAAGCCAGGTCATTCGTCGTCTTCTTGACTGTGGTGTGCAGAGCTAGACATCTGATTCTGAAGGCAGCTCTGCCTCTGAGGCAGAACAAACAGAAAATAGTCAGTCTGTCATTATCTTATCGGCGTCTTCAGAATAGGCTCACGGTTGATCCAGACCCCACCTACTGTCTTTAATAAATACCTATTCAATTGTTATTTTCTGAAACAACAATGTTCGTTCTTCTTCAGAGGCAGCGCTGCCTTCAGAACCGTTTTCAGATATGGTAGTGATACTGTTTGAATCGTAACTGGAAATGGAATATTCTAATAGTTTGAGAAGATTAGAGAAGATTTGACACTGGTCAAACGTAAAACAAAACAAAAAGTTTTAAATTCAGTATTTCACTTGTTTACATGTAATGGAAATAAAAGCTTCATTGATTAAGTTATATGGGGATGTTACACACGTAACGGTCTAGAAAAATGCTTTTAGTTTGTTTGTCTTGTGCAGTGCTGTATGTAACATCTATTCCAGATACTTTGTACCGTGTTGAATCTCTTTTTTTTTTGTACAACATGTGATTCAATTTACCGTACACCCTTCATCTTCAGACTTCTCTGAAGTCCAAGTGCACTCCAATATATTCCACCTAAGGACTTGCACGTGTGAACCTCATCCAGAATGCGAGATTACTTTCTTTCACGAAGCCTACGTTCTTTAAAGCCGAAACGTTTAAACGGGCCACCTTTATTAGAAAGACATGAGTGTAGTTCAACCAGATAAGGCTTCCAAGAGCTGCCAATTTATGGAGTGGTCCCAACAATGCCTCATTGTGCTGGGTGGAGTACGGAGGCAGTGAATGACGCCCTTTCACCGAGCCTCGTTTTACGATGTGTAAAAAGATAAGTGGCCCCCATCGCTTACAGACGTGACGACTCAAGAGAGAGAGAGAGAAAAAAAAAAAAACACTGCGGCTCCATTGAGGAGTTGCTTACTCTTTGATTTCACTGCTATGTTCGGCTTAATAGATCAGAGACAATGAGCCTTTGTGGAGCTGCTCTAGAAGCCATGGTTTCTCTCGCTGAAGTAGATGGCACTGATACTCGTGCCTGGTGCTGGATCTAATTGGTATGCATGCCTTAGGGAAGTACCCACAAATGGACAGATGAGCTACGCCTGACATGGAAGGATTCTGACTTTGATTTCTGTTTGAAACGTGATCTGCATGTTTTGGGTTGTCGTTTTTTTATTTTTTTATTTTATGATTTAGCTGGAGGACTTTTAAAGAAGACATACAGTACTCGTCAAATATTTAGACTTAACCATCCACAGAATGTTTTTTTCTCTTATAGCCTACATTGTAAAATAGTAGTGACGCAGTAGTGATGAATAATACATAAGAGGTCATGGAGCAACCAAAACAAAAATGACTAAAATCTCCTGTTTTGGAATCTTTAAAATATCCAGCATTTTCCTTGATGAGGTTCTACATATTGTTCTCTGTTGTCTCAAGCAGCTTTAAAAGAAAAAGAAAAAAAAAAACCTTAACCTTTAGAATCCTAGAAACTTATATGAGACAGTCACACATACCATATTTCAAATTTGACATCATTTGACATGTAAACAATAACTGAATTTAAATATTTGCATGAATTTAACCATGTTTTCATCAAAAATATGCCTGCACGGGTCAGTGAAATCTTCAGCCTCATCCCACTGTTGCTGATCAGTCAGAGGTTGAGCATGTACATGTGAACAGAGCAGTAAACATGCACTGGAAGCTCCTTAAATGGAAATAAGTGACTTAGCTTTGAGAGTTTTAACACAGTGATGTGGATCACAAGTCTTATTGCCTGTTATGATGTCATGTATGTAGCTTACTCTGATCCTGAGTTATGAAGCTTAGAAAACAGCATAAAACTGTAAAATATAAAACGCAGGTCTCGGGTTCTAAGAGGTAAAGACATATAATCAGAGGTGGCTCATAAACATCTGACTGGCCCTACTGCTGAGTACAGCAGCCTCTGCCTATGATTCTGTGAACTTTTTTATGGATGGTGATTATTTTTTCCCCTTCGCTCGGAGTGGAACGCATTTTGGAATATTCCCCAAAAAAGACTGTAAAAACATGCAATGTGAAGCTGTAATATATTCTTTACATCTTTATCATCGTCTCCCTCTGTTCCTCCCTCTCTCCCTCTCAATGAGCAGAGCGGAGTGGTAGTCAGGGACATCAACTCCACAATTCAGGTCAGTGCTTTTACACCAGTGAGCACTGGCATTTAATGGAAAGGGAAGGCTCTTTTGAACTGGACGAAAGCGCTTTGGTGGTGTTTGCCAGTTGTTTCCAGCTTTGGGTCTCAACCGTGTGCTGCGAGAACTTCACAGCTTCTGGGTTCACTGGTTACCTCCGAGAAACACATGCTAGTGAGGCTGTTTTCTTTCTTTTTTTTTCTCCCTATCCGTCTTCATTTATCCAGCGCAGTGCACAAGGAAGGGGGGTGGGGGGGCTCACTGCATTCGCTGGTGACAAAATATCTATCTGCTTGACCCAATGATGGGCTTTGACGATCAGCCTTGTGGACATGTGCACAGTGCGGCGCCCAGCCTGCTTTAAACTGACAGCTGACATCACCCCGGGCGGCCAAGTGATGTTCTCTGGCAAGGCAAGCCTCTGCTCAGTCAACAGTGTCTTCCCAATGACTTTCCATATGCCCTCTGACCGTTCCCCCCGCTTATTTATTTATATAGCTGGATCCTTAATTTCTGCCCTTGGCCTGACCGCTGGCCTGAGGCCGACATGTGGCATAAATTTTTTCTGACGTTTGTCTTTCCCTTCCCTCAGATGAGTCAGAAATGGCAAAGTAGCTCTTCGGAACACGGATGGAGGTTTGTTTAATCTGTCTTAGCAGACGATTCAGTGGACAGCAAGGTGCAGGCCTCTTCTATACACTAATAATAGGGCTAATAATCACATGCAACGTGGACAAAAGTATTGGGACACCACCTCATTCAACACTTCTGACAAAATCAAAGGTAATGAAGAGTTACAGTAACTACTGTCCAGGGAATGCTTTCTACTAAATTCTGAAGCATTGCTGTGAGGATCTGATTGTTCAACTGCATTCAGTGGCAAGAGTCTTATTGAGGTCAGAATGTTTGAAGATCACCACTCTACCTCATCCCCAACTTTGCAACTCATCCCAAAAGTACTGGATCAATGGAGCACCAACATTCCAGAGAACACTGCACCACAGCTCAATGCTAGGGCATTTATAACCCTTTAGCCCATCTGACATCTGACATTAGGCATGGTGCCAATAGGTTCATGTTCATCTGCTCCAGAGAGTATATTCTATTGGCAGTAATCATGAGTGTCGCCTGACTTTCTTTCCACAGTATTAGAACCTAGAGTTGGCTGGGGCAGCTCTATCAGGATATTTCACAATCTGACAAAAGTTGCATCCTCTGTAAACATCCAGTTAAGGTGTGTGGCTTAATAGGTGTGGCCTAACCACCTGAAATTGCTTTCAATCATTGGTTTCCACAGATGGTGGTGATAAGTGGTGGTGGTGGGTTATGATGCAATGTTCTGAGCCCCAGAAACCCAAGCCTGCTGATGCTGCCGACTGAAACCAAAGGTTCACATACTTTTGCCTTTCACAGATATATAATATGGGATAATTTTCCTCAATAAATAAATGAGCAAGTGCAATATTTTTGTCTCATTAATTTGATTTGGTTCTCCTTTTTTTAATTTTCCTTTCTGTGTGGAAAGTTGATGATTTTTTAGTTCATATCTAAGCAGAAAGATAGAATATTCTACATGACTCACAAACCTTCAAGGACTTTATATTTGGCATACGAGCTGATCTAACCCATAAATAAAATGAGCACCAGTGACCTGTTGGAAGAAGATGAACCAGCAACATCTGTCATCTGTCAGACTTTCAATTCATTCTTTTGGGCAAGCCGTAACCAGTACACCCTCTTTATTTGGGGCAGGTCAAGAACAATTCTATGATATGTAAGCAAGAACACATACTGTATAGTGAGAAACACCTTCAGCTTCCCTATGAAACACTCTACAATGGAATACGGGATGAGGAGAAGTCCCACATTAAATCACAGACCTTCAGCTTCCATTCTATGCATTCTGAATCATGTATGTGTGGCTGTACTTCCTTCCTCAACTAAGCTGGACTTCAAATAGCAGGGAAAAATCAACTCCAGTGCAGCAAAGAGGATGGGGTCTGTTATCTGATCTGATTCTGCCCTTTGGATTGGATTTAATCTGGAATTCCCTGTATTTCATTGGCCATTTTGTGTGCTTAATCCAGTCCAAAAGGCAAAGGCAGATAGAAATAAACTGGCCTGAGGCAGTTGGGTTGCCCAGAACTGGAGGCAGGGAGAATCTTGTTGGAAGGTGTTCTGCGCTTCGAGGCATTTCAAACATATATATATATTTAAATAGCTTCTGAAACGATCTTTACAGCAGTTAAAATCCAGACTTTAAAGAATATGTAAGAATAAAAAAACAGGAAAAACACGGTGTGTAATTTACATACAGAGAGTCTGAGAGCGTAGAAAAGTTTTAATACTTTAAATTTGATGCATATTTTAGGTTTTTAATCCTCTGCAACATCAGTGTGATTCATTAAATAATGAATTGTGCTAATCATGAAGTAATATGTAAATAAAAAAAATAATTAAACAAATAAACTAAATAAGATGCATCTTTTCTGGCCCTGGTCAAATATATTTGCACTGTACATGCCAGTAAAATACATACAGATTTCAAAGTTTGAAATGACTTTACTTTAAAACTTTAAAGGTAATCTGCTGGGGCTGTTTTTTGTTTTTGTATTTGTTGTTTTGTTTTTGTTTTTGTCTTTTAATTCCTGATGAACTTTTTATCGTGATTAATTTTCCTGCCAGTGTTTGTCTGAACTCATATATTTAGATCAGAAGTGGTTAAATAATTTTGTGTCCTATAGAGTTTACTGTGTATAAACAAAACTACTGTGAGCCATGAATATCTGGTATGATACAAAATAAAAGTCATATATAAAAGTCACGTGTTATTCATTTTCTTTTCTTCTACAAATTGGTCAGAGAGTTAAATATACCCTCCATTTTGAAATAATTGGAACTTTCCTACATGATTGTGTTTAGACTTTGAGATTTAAGACACTGTGTGTTTGGATGACCCTCAGGTGGACCTGTTCTTCTCTTCAGAGGATTTTATACAGTCTTGGGATGCAGGGACACGCCACCAAACACTGAGAAATTCTAAAATTCCTGTTGAAATTTCTCTGAAACAAAATCCAATGAATAGCTTTGTATGACATTATAAAACAACCCACCACTGAGTAACTGGTCTCAGGCTTTTGGACTCCAAAAGTATGTGAACACCTAACCATCACACTTATATAAGGCATCCTGTTCTAAAACAATTAGCATTAAGCTCTAGTCTCCCCAAGTCTCTTCTGGCACGGCATTCCACAAGATGTCAGAAGATGCCGATGGGAATTTGTGTCACCTCAGTCTGAATTGAGTGAGGTCAGGCACTGTTGTCAGACAAGAAGGTCTGGCTTACAGTCAATGTTCCAGTTCATCCCAAACATGTTCAGTGGGGTTGAGGTCAGGACTCTGTGGAGATCACTGGACTTCCTCCATGTCAAGCCATGTCTTTATGAATTTGATTTGTTTGTCTTTGTGTGCACTTTCATTAACGTCACCCTTCACTGGAACTGACGGGCAGATTCTAAAGCCTGAAAAACAAACCCAGGCCACCACCAGACTTTACTGTTGCTGTCTGGTAAGTTGGGATGTACTGGCATCAACCAAACCTAGATTTGTCCACAGAGTCCAGTGGCAGTGTGCAGTTGTATGGTCATGAATACAACTTTCATGGAGTTCTTGACACCCAGTCCTTGTGCTTATGTACTGGGGTAGTACTGGGGCACATTTATGGTATTTTGTGTCACTTTATGGCTATTGTGTTATTTCTAAGAAATAATTCCTATTTATGATAATATAACTTACTGTTGGCTGGGGCTGCTCTATCAGGGTAGAATTGTCATGAATTAACCAGCAAAGTGACATCCTAAAATAAAGTTGTGTTTAACACTGAGCTCTTCCATTGTTTGTCTTTGGAGATTACATGGCCATTTGCCTTTGATGGGGCTAAATCACCCATGCTCATAGAATTTAGACTTTATAATTTGTTATATTGTAACAACACTGTATTGTTACTGTTATGACTAATGTTAATTGCTCCACCCTCATTTTGAATATACGTTAACATAAGGCCTGTCCAAGATGCACTATCATTTCTAAACTCCAACTTATGCTACAATTAACATAAATGCAAGCCCACGAAGCATGCATCGGTTCAGATGTAAATCGGCTGGCCCTCCAGACACCATCTTCCCCAACATTTATGAGGATGTCTCTATTCAGCTCACTCTCTTATTTAATGGATGCAAAGATTAATCGCTTTCCAGAGTGTTAACCACTCCAAAACCTGCCCTGGAGGAATAGGTGAAGGGTCTATTCACCAAATCTCTATTAAGGGGAAATATGGGCCATGGACCAATTAGGAGTGCATGGGGCTGCTTGTGGAGATCATTAGGCAGGTTGGAGTGTGGGACTCAGGGGCTGTTCATGGGGAGCCCAGGCCCTTGAGGTAAAGTTGGAGAGTGGGTGCTTGGAGGGTGAGAGGGCCAGCTACAAAACCCCCAGTCACCCCCACCCCCCCAAGCCCCACAGGAGGCGCACACACATATACACACACTCACCAGATGAGCTTTAGTATCTTCGCCTGGAGAAAGATGTTAGAATGTTTCATTTGGAGCCATTAGTGAGTTATTGGGTCATTAGTGAGTTTGAAGTTACTGCTCTCCTGGAAGAGAACATTAGCACCCAATCTCCTTTTACTGACTATCTGGGAAAATGAATGAAAATGGACGCTAGGTAAGAATTTCAGCAGCATTGAGAAGAACAAAATGAATGCAAACACCAGTCATGATAGGTCAAAGTAACCTGTCATTGGTACGTGATGGCGGCAATGAGATAAATGAAGAAAAGCACAATGTAGCTGCTGGACATAATGATCCACGGCTAGTGGGCTGCCTGCCCTTTATCAGCACCTGTGTGAGACTGAGTGAAATATTGCAAAGACCACATTGTCCTCATTAGTCATAATTTCTGAACAAAGCCATCCTTCCTATCTTCTCAGCAATGCATTCTACACCAACCATCCTTCTAAAGCACTCACAGTGAGATGTCACATTTAAGCAGCAGGTTGTGCACTTTGTACACTACAGCAGCCAGGTCATCACCATGCAGTCAAAGTCCTTGCTGCTTTCCCATCTGTCTATTTCATCATTTGGTTCAGCATTAACCGCTTTTAATCCACTGCTGGAACATGTATTAAAATATGTTTCTTGAACCAGTTAACTCTTCACGCCCCACACCCGCACTTTGAGGGCAGTTTAATATCATTTTCTAGGCTTTATAGCTCAAGATCAAAGTAACCTAAATACAAGATACACATTATAAGCTATATGACTTGCCCTAATCAAGCTCAGAAAACATCTGAACTTCACTAATTTTACAATGGAATTAAATTCCAGTTGAAATGCCAAAGGAGCTCACAGTGCATGTTTACTGCTTTCTCCATGTGATACATGTTCAACCTGCATACAGACTCTGACTGAACAGCCAGAGGATACAGAGCTGTAGGCAAAGAGTTCAGCTAACAGTACCAGCTAGACGCAATGCTGTTGATTCTAACTTCACGGATTTTCACGGATGCACTGCTACTTAGTTGAAGCATTTACTACAAAGCATCACAGAAACCCAAAGTCAGCTTTTGTTGGAATCTTCTATTCCACCTTAAATGATTCAGCTCATGGTGGAACAGAAGATTACTGGAAGCTGGTTACTTGACAGCTACACTACATTTAGTTCTGGTCACTTCATTAGCGCTGTTTCAACAATAATAATAATAATAATAATAATAATAATAATAATAATAATAATAATAATAATAATCATAATAATAATAATAATAACAAAAAATTCAAAGATTCTTTTTAGGTTTCTTTCATCAAAATCATGCCTTGCATCAAGCAATATGTTCTCAGTGTCCAACAGTGGTGCAGAGCTTCTGCATGGTGGCTAATGAAAATCAAGTTCTCAAACACTGTATGTTCATGTTGGGAATAAAAATTAAATTAATAGGCTGCTGCTTATGAATTATTCAAACTTTGTGATTATTGAATTAATAAAACATAGCTATCAATATATATGTACATGTTTTGCAAGCAAGTCCTACACAGACTGATGAAGTTAAAATATCAAAATGATCAAAGTCAGTTAGTTAGTAAAGCTAGAGGAGAAAAAAAAGTGTGCATAATTCCACCTTTCTAATTATTAACCATGGTGGTGGATTGATCACGGGGAGTGGAAATAGATACAGGTTTAGAAGTTCAGCAGCATCAGGATAAAGACTAAAAAAAAAATAATACTAAAGTAAATACTGCTCATGACAGGTCAACGTTTCCTGTCATCCGTACATAACGGTGTGGAAGAGATAAATCAAAAAACGCACAACGCAGCTCCCGGTCATAAAGAATGATGCACAGCTCGTGGGCTGCTTGCTCTTTATCAGCGCCCAGGCCGAGTGAAATATTACAAAGAACACATTGCCCTCGTTACTCATAATTTCTGAACAAAGCAATCCTTCCTATCTTCTCAGCAATGGATTCTCCACCAACTATTATTTGAGAGCGTTTGCAGCGCGATGTCACATTTTGTAGTACACCTCCATTATACAACCTCATGGAGGAGAAAGAATGAGGGGGGAGGAGGGTGGGATAATGCAGGCCACATAGATCCCCCCCACCCCACCCCACCCCCCCGAGCCTCTCTAGAGGCTTCTGTTCTTTATCTACATGAATGGATTTCATGGCTACAGACAGTGTGAAGAGCCGGTGATGGTCACATTAAATGACCCATGTCCTCATCTTTTATACATTTTGACCTTCCCTCCGCTGCTGGGCTCTGCCTACCTGCCTCCAGAGCTGAGTGGGATACGATAAGATATGGAGATACGGCCATGTCCCATCTCTTCCCCGTGGCTTGCCTAAGCAGCACCGTGTCCAAAAAAGAGAGTACCGTAGGAAATAGATTCATTTATCCCCCACGCCGAGAGAGTGCAGTGCTTCTGCAAAACGGTTTAAAAATAGATGGTGGCATTTGTATTGATGTTTGAAGGCGATATTATATAAATGATATAAACAGAGAGAATCCCATTTTCAACGCACTGTTTGTGACAAGGTTCAGAGAAAGACTCCGTTGTTCCCTTTAACGGCAGGATAGTGGCACAGACAGGCGTGCGTCTGCCTCGTAGTCGCAAATGTTACGTAAATGACACCACTGTGATTGTGGAACTGAAATCCTGTTTGTAAACAGTGTCGTGTCATCCAGACCTGGGGGTATAGCTACATCCCTGTTTCTAAAGGATCGTCTGTTGACTCGGTTTGGGGGGAAAAAAAAAAAAGAAAGGTTTAGGCATTTTCCATTTTTCTGGAGCTGATGACAGTCATTTTGAATGTGTCAAGAAGATAAGAGGCTCAAGACAAATGGTCTGGAATGTGAGCAGTATTTAAGCAGCAGGTAGTGCACTTAGTGCATTACAGCAGTCAGGTCATTGCCATGCATTCATTTGGACATGCAGATAGCTCGAATCCCTGTCCGCTCACCATCTGTCTATTTGGTTCCGCATTGACGGCTTTTAAACGACGTCCCCTGGAATCAATACGGATCTTCTTTGAACAGCATTCTTGCAGTATTTGTTGTTTTCATCTTATTCCCAGTCAGTCAGTCATTATCTTATCTGCTGCTTCCTGAATAGAGTCACAGTTAGAGCCTAACTGGAGTCATCGCGTGCAACGCAGGCCTCCTCCCTGTGTGGGGAGTATGATCCAAGGGGGCAATTTAGCAAGGCCAATTCAGCTGCCATGTGCATTTTAGGAAAATGTAAACCAGAGTACGCAGAGGAACACTCACGCAGACACAGGGAGAGAGCACCTACCTCCTCAATGGCCTAAGCAAGGACTGAACCCACAGCCCCAGGCCTCTGGAGCTGTGTGACGAGTGGACTACCTGTGGTACCACCATGATGCCCTTCACTTGATTGATACACAGTTACAGAACACATCAAATTGACGTTATTTCAGGCAAAAGTGGAAATACCAGGTAATGAGGCATAGGGGGTCCGAACTTTTTCCTCGCAAGAAAATTGCATCTAGCAATTGCAAAAAATTGCGTCAGTTTGATGTGTGTGTTCATATCACCTGCTTTCCTATGACAGTATAATAACCATGGTTGCTCAAATTTCTGCCTTTCACTGCATCTTAGCTTTACTTATTGAGATTCATATAGCTATTCACATCAGCTCTGGCTAACTTCATTACTCAGGGGGCACCTTGACCAAATAATTTCAAACCCCCCACTAGTTTTACAACAGCTTGTTTACCCCTTTCTTTTCTTCCTCCTGTCATCATATTTGGCGAGTTAATAGCTAGCCTTCTAAGTAAAAGGATGCTAAATAAAAAAAAAACAGTGTTAGACAGACTTCAGTAGAGTAACAATGCAATAATATCAGACATACAACTGCTGAGTCACGTCCCTCAACTTACTACATCCATATGTCATTGGAAACACCATTGACAATAGTCAGACCAGCAGGCTTCTCTGGATTTCTATAGAAAGCTTTGTTAACAGAATTCTGTGTCCTATAATGACTCATGGCATCAGAGCAGTGCCCCCCCCTCTCTGACTCCTGGGCATTCATACAGTCTGGTGTCCTTTCAGCAGTCCAGAAGGATAGCTAACCCCTTAATGACAAGTTTATGAGCCAAGCAGTACCTTCTGGGCCCTGTGGGGCACAGCCACAGCGCGTACGAATAATCGGGGCTGCCCTTTGGACCTCGTCAAGACGAGTCAGAGTGCAGGCAGAGGAATGCCAAATGGGCAACACCGTGCAAAGTCCCTCCTGGAACGAACTCTGTCACAGTTAATTCTGCCATGAGCAGACAACAATGGCCCGAGCAATTAAGCTGATGATCTCAGGTGGTGAAAGGTTTCGGTGAATAAAACATAGGTCAGAGCCTGGCTATGGTACCTGACTGTGTCAGACGCATGTCAGGTTTCAGCTGTTGGAGTCTTTCACACCTTCAGAGGCACTGGGTAATTTGGTTTACACTCATCTTAGCCAAATTCAAAACACACATTTTCACATAGCAGTGGATGGTGCAAAGGGCTCACATCTTAAAGGTGCAAAGGGCTCACGTCTTAAAGACACCTTAGTGTCTTCAATGGGTCTCAAATAATAATTGGGCAAAAGTCCCAAGATAAAAGAATTTTTATGACATTTAATGGAAAGAAAACATTCACGCAGCTGTTAAGCATGGTGGAGGATGGAGCATGCTTTAGACTTGTGCTGCAGCCAGTGGCACAAGAAACATTGTTTACGAGTCAATTCAATATCATAATTTTATATTCATAGCATGTAACGAGAAATATGTCAAGCTTTTTGATTTACTTTTTTATCGACAAGGCTTAGAGCTCATGAAAATCCAAAATTTACATAGAAAAAAAAAGAATTTCATAGAAAGAAATAATTCATGTAATTGTTAATCATGGAGGTGGATGGAACATGATTTATGCTTGTGCTGCAGCCAGGGGCACAATTAATATTTCACTGTTTGAGGGAATAATGGATTGGTGAAAAAGAATTCCATGAAATTTCATGGAAAGAAAACTTTATAGCAGGATGATCATCCTAACAACCCCTAAAAAATACACAATGAATGTGCTGTACCTCTCACAGTCGTCCAACCTAAACATCTTTAAAAATCTGTGAATAGACCTCAAATTAGACTGCAATGCATCAAATTATATCAAATAATATTTTAGATGATTGGACCAATAACAATGCTCCAAGCTGACTAAATGAATACATGTATCACTAGCACACCTTCTTTAACATTAAAGCCATCACACGCATTAGATCAAGACATGGAAGAGCACACAGAATTAGAATGAGTGCAAGAGATAGTTACTACCATGGCCTTTGGCGTTGACACTTCCAAGATGACCACAGAATGCTAAACACTGAGCACTAACAGGTGAAGTCTTATGGATTTGGATCTACAGTTGCAATACATACAAAACCACTACTGCTGTGAGCAAAACAATTGCAATGTCACTTTCACAGAAGGCATCTTCAGTCTGAGTCAAATGAGCACATCCAGCTGGATTTAAGCTGTAATTTTAGCAAGAGACTAGACTAATACAATAGCACTGATGCCTGCTGTTAACTTGATACGGTTTGTTATATTGAGTTGCTAAATCAAATATTGTACATGGATGACGACCAACCCACTCCAGTGCCAATATAAACAGGACCATACCAGCTTGTGATGCACTGTATTTCTATATTCAGTGGTAAATTCAGTTATAGCCTGGAGCAGCACGTCCCTCCATGTTAACCTGCCCTCATGAAATCTGTACATCACATTTACACCGCATTTCACAGAGCACATTGTTGCTTCTGACAACCTTGGTCAACGGTGCTCACATACACTATATGCATTGCTACATGTGTGCAGCGTGAAAGGGGCTGTCAAATGAATGTGCAATTTTTGCTGCTGACAGAATGGTACAAGTGCAATGCATACACAAGTTGTGTGCAATATCTCTCGTTATCAATGTGCAGTATTTACACATCTGTGCATATTCAGAAATGTCCAATATCCATACATTTATTAGTGCACATTTTTTTTGTCTACTATCAGATGTTTATCTATTTGTCTCTAAAGCCTATGTTATACAATATTTTGTTTACTTACTGCTATTTATTTACTTACTGTGTATTCTGCTATAACAATGCTAACAATGTTATCCGCATGAAAACAGAGTACAGTACAGACCTTATCTTACATTAATCCACACATTTCTTTAGAAATATGAAAACGTAAAATCGCATTGTTGTTATACTTCACTGTATCTTCCGAGGGTCTGTATACAGGGGTTGGACAATGAAACTGAAACACCTGGTTTTAGACCACAATAATTGATTAGTATGGTGTTCTAGGGCCTCCTTTTGCAGCCAATACAGCATCAGTTCATCTTGGGAATGACATTTTTTGGATACAATCCGGGTTAACACCCCAACATCCCCTTCAGACAGCTTCCTCTTGCGTCCACAGTTAATCCTGTTGGATGTGGTTGGTCCTTTTTGGTGGTGCTGACATTACCCTGGATACTGTGGCTCTTGATACATCACAAAGACTTGCTGTCTTGGTCACAGATGCACCAGCAAGATTTGCACCAACAATTGGTCCTCTTTTGAACTCTGGTATGTCCCCCATAATGTTGTGTGCATTTCAATATTTTGAGCAGAACTGTTCTCTTACCTCCTAATTGAACCTTCACACTCTGCTCTTACTGGTGCAATGAGCAATTAATGAAGTTTGGCCACCAGGCTGCTCCAATTTAGCCATGAAACCTCCCACACTACAATGACAGGTGTATCAGTTTCATTGTCCAACCCCTGTAGATAGTAGTGTTGTACTCTTTACTGTCAATTTATTGTCTTGCTTAGAATATTTCAGTATATTTCAATTATATTGAATGGTAGCCCCTGTACTGTGATATGTACCATATTGCCAGGTTCATGGTAATATACAGCCTTTTACTGAAGAACTTTTAATTGACCAAGTCATTTGTGTACTACAGATGTCACCGAACCCAAGATCCACACTTTGCATGCAGTTACATGCTGTTTTATAGGCTTCAAAAGCTTCATAGGATCAGAGCATGCTGGCTACAGGCCTCATCCAAGATTGCACTATTAACCATTTTTAAGTCAGAATCTTGTCCGTGCTGACTTCACATTACGTGAGTTAAACCTAATGCTGTCATTTTTTCCCTGAGATTCTCTGGCAAGTAGGTTTATGTCAAGTAATACACAATAAAAATGACATTGCTAGTAACTCATGTTGCCCTTTAAGCTCTTAAAATACAAAATATTGATCATCAATAATAACATCTCAATAAATCTAATATTATGAACACAAGGTTCATGCTAGCATATTTTTATTGTATTACAAAAATATATGTTGTGAATATTCCCCACTGCAGAACCCATTTTATCTTTTCTTTTCTTATATGCTAATATTACAGGATTTTACACAGATATGATTTGTGTTGGTTCACAGTTTTTCACTAGAGGTCTCATCTATACTACACCAAAATCAGCGTTTCAGCCCGGAGTGGCAATGATAGAGAGGCCATACTCCCTAACGGTATTATCAACATGATCCCGAAGCTACTATTATTGGGTACAATTGTTACATAGTGTTGCTTTAAAGGAGTGTTTGGTGGGAAATGTCATTTACATGATGTATTACAGACTGACAGATGCAGTCAATTAAGCAAAGTGAGGTTTCTGGCGTTTGCTTCTTTGGTATACTGCAGAATGGGACATGCTGGGCCCAAACTGCTGACCAATAATGGACTTAGACTGTCACCAGTGTCATCTCCATAAATAAATGAGGTAAAAGAGCTACATAATGCTGCTTTAAAATAATCTCATTTACGATCAATAAGGAAAATATGTGCTTACTGCTGCTTCCTAAGCGTTCTATTTAGTTTTTTCTTTTTTGGAGGGGGATGGAGAGGGGGATTGGTGGGGGTTCAATGCATGTAAAGTCCTTTTAAACACAATGTAAGCTTGTTGGAACATAGTGCTGTAATTCAGCAGGTGCAGAGGAGTTCATTACTATTCCTGACAGGCTGGTACTGCTTATAGTTAAACAGAAAAATGGAAGTATGTTGATGGCGCACAATAAAATTAAACGTGTTATTCTGGATTATAAACAATAATCATTTGTGCAATCAGATACGGCTGTGGAAAATAGAGTTCTGCAATGGGGTTTGCACGCCATCGGCTCAAAATTGCTATTGATTTTCAAACAACAACATGAGGAGTGGCCACGTTGGCCGAAGAATTATTGAATGTTTTAGATAGACTGAAGTTGTATTAGATGAAACACATTGTCTTGATTATGTTGCGATTACGTCCTTGCATGAGACAAGATTTAATGAAAGTGCTTTTTCTTAACCACTTCATGTGATTGAATTCCCCTGGCAGTTTGCAGCAGATGAAAGCAATTTAAATTGCTTTACTTTCGAATTCCACGCACATGGGAAGACCACTCTGTCCCTTGGCATGTTATAATCATGGATGATGGTATAGCAGGTCTGGGAATCAATGGATGCAGTGCGGATGTTCTTGGAAGAGAAGATATACATGTTGGTTGTTTCCCCCCCCCACATACTTTCCATATTGTTTAGAAATCAGAATCTTGTTAACATTTTTTTGTACAGCGTAAATTTAACCCTTTCACCAGTGAGTTCTGGCTCTCTATATATCTGTCTGCCCAGACTGAGTTCTTTCCGTGTGAGCACAGCGAGAGTTATAGATTGTCACACAGAAACTCAGCTGTATGTCATCTGCAGAACAGTGTGGAGAATCGAACGGTCCTGGCAAGATTGGATAAGAAATCCTCTGCAAAAAAAAATCTAAACTTTTTTTTTTTTGCATTCTTAAAGCAGCAGTGGGGAACCAAGGGCTGGAGACCAACACACTATGCTGATTTACTTGCTCCATCACACCAACTATGCCTGCTAATTAACTGGTGGCTTATATCAGGTATGATTGGGCAGCAAAAGCACAAAACTGCATGAATTCAGCTTTTAAGGACTGGAGTCACGTCTGGGGCAGTTTTGAGGGGTATTTTTGTAGTTTGACAAGCATTTATTCACCAAACAATTTGAAAAGTATTTATAGTAGACAGCCTCTCAGATATTGTAATTTTCAGGAGATTGTAGAAAGCTCTAATTCGTTTTCATTTGAGATGTAAATATAAACAGAATTTCGATATTTGTATGAATTTGATCATGATTTCGTCAAAAATATATTTACACCCTGCTCATAAAGAACGTGTTCTTGAACTGAAAATGCAATTATTTGTAATGATTAGATTACAACAATAGGTTGGTTAAAATACTTGACAGTGATCTGTATATAGGACTTTTATTCTGAAATTTGAACACTGTGTAGGCAAACAACAGCCCTTCCCATCTTCAATATCTAGGTCAGTGATGTTATCAGCCCTGCCCTGATCAGTCAGAGTCTGTATGCAGGTTGAGCATGAACCGAACAGTAAACATGCACTGAAAACTCATTTTGCATTTAAACTGAGATAAAATTTTTGGATTTTAGCTGTTTTCTGAGCTGGATTAGTTACTGATAATTCATCACACAATGATGAGAACGTGGTTACGTATTGCAGATATGATATTTATGATGTCTGGAGGTTACTCTGATCCTGAGATACGAAGCCTAAATTGCATGTAACTGCCTGTAATATGGCAACATGGCAGGGCTCCAAGAGTTCAGATCAAATCACTACATGAACATTTACACACAAGGTGTTTCACCAATATTTTGTGCTGCTACGTAGTAGTTCCTAGAAGTCAGAAAGCTTCAGCAGGGAGAAGCCATTTCTAATAAAAGCCCCTGATGCTAGAATGACCTTCCAGATAATGTTTGGAACTCAGACACAGTTGTAGTGGTCAAGTCTAGGCTCAGTTGTCAGTGTCTAGATTTTGGTAATAAATTTCTTAATGGAACTGTTCCTCCCAAGGGTTCCTTCTGCAGCTCTTGCCACGGTCACCTTTGTCTCGCTCACTCTTTCCTGTTTGATCTGTAAAGCTGCTGTGTGAAAACATCAGATGTGAAAAGCTTTATACAAATACCGTTTGGTTTGATTTACATTTTTTATTTATCAAACTTAATTAAAAATATCAAATTAAATTGAACCAAATAGATAAAATAAACATTCAAAGGATATTATAATATTATATATGAGATACATTTTTTGCAGCGTAGATTTTCTCACTCCTGAAATCGTAACTTTACCCACTCACCCCCCGTCAAGGCATTTCGGGTCACATCCTTCTTCAGAAGCTGCGTGAGTTTGTCGTTTGCAGATGTCACATATCACAGTGTAGTTGTAAACAGCGACGTGTCAGGCTAAAGAACACACACTGTGAACTCCAGCAGTTCCGCCGCCACACTGACGCTGTCTATTGGGCTGCGATCCGAGACGTTTGGTATGGGTGACACATCAAATAATAATAAACTCATTTTTTTCCTTGTTCTTTTTCCACATTAAAGTCTTTTAACCTGTGAGCTGTATGGAAACATACGATGCATTTTCTATAATGTGTCATAAATTCCCACAGTTTTAAAAGGCTTGGGAAGGAATAAAACTGATCAGTACAAAATAACAAAAATAACAGAGGACATTCAGGTTGTTTTTTTTTTTTTTTTTTGGACCACAAATAAAAAGACCACACGTCAAATATTTTGAAGACATTATTATTATAAATAACCATCACTCAACATCACTCTAATATTTACAAATAATTCATCCAAACTCTTCCATTTTCTGCTCAAACACAGTCTAGATCAGTCATTCTCCTGGAGTAACACTGCCCGGCATGTTTTTGAGCTTTCCCTAATTCCAGCACACCTGATCCAACTAATGAGCTAACTGACCAGCCCTTGCTCAGAAGAACTGAGCTCTGAAACAAGCAGGGCAGTGCTACATCAGGATCAGGATTGAGAACCACTGCTCTAGATAACCAATTTCCTACAGGATCTCTGGGGTGAGAACTTTATTGTCCTCATAAGCAAAAAACACACAAAAAAAGTGTAGGCATGGAGTTAATTATTGACCAAATTCATACAAAATTCTAAATTCTTACATCACAAATGAAGAAAAAACGTTTGTGTAGCCTAAGATCTGAAAATAACATCTAGCACGTGTGACTGTCTCCTATAAAAATAATAATGCTTAAGTAAGACAAACACACAATTTTTTTTATTCATCCAATTTTTTTCCTCCAATTTGGAAGTTCAAATATCCCAACCTCATTCGCATCCCCTCATCACACACGCTGCTCCAACATTAGGATGGTGAAGAGAAGCACATGCTTCTTCCGATACATGTGAAGGCAGCCACCGAATTTTCAAACTGTCATTTACGTTTACATTTACGGCATTTAGCAGACGCCTTTCTCCAGAGCGACTTACACAAGTGCTTTGCTGTTCACTCAGAATATCCATAGCTAGAAGACAAGGCTGGAATCTAGAGGTTCCTCACACTTAGATCCTGTTGAACACAAATGTCTTTATGGAATTAAAAACTCCTGAAACAGATGAGTCTTCAGTCTGCGTTTGAAGACAGTGAGGGACTCAGCTGTTCGGACTCCCAGGGGAAGTTCGTTCCACCATTTTGGTGCCAGAACAGAAAAGAGTCTGGATGCATGTTTTCCTTATGTTTTGAGGGACGGTGGGTCAAGCCGAGCTGTACTTGAAGCCATCATTGCTCCATTTGCCTGGAAAGTGCCTGATCCCCCAATACAATGCCAGAATGGACTAACAGACCGCCAGAATGGCCATTTTTCCTCTCCTAGACTAAAATCCTGGATTCAAACTTGCGATGCTCAGATCATAAAGCTAGTGTGTTACACCACTGAGCCACACTGTGTAATATGGTAGAGTGTGGTTTGGAACACAGCCCCACCAAACTGAAACATCAGACATAAGCTGCTAAAGCATAGAAATGTGGGCAGATCTGCACAGACACTCACCCATGAAGAAGTGGGCATGGTGATGGTAAAGTGGGTGGGCAAGAATGCAAGTATGACTATAACATAACCATCTTGTGACATTATGTCCTGTGTGTGGTTTGTTTAGATATCTTTGGTTTGCATTGTGTTCATATTTCAAACGAACCCCACTAGAATTACTTTAGAAATAGACCAGGACCCACCTGGTCCCGCCTGGTGTTTAGTGTGCACCAGCATTCACACTCACTCTAACAACCAGCACTAACAGAGCAATCACACCAGGTTCCTTTCTAACAGAACCAAAGCTGACAAGTATAAACCCACTCTAGAAGAGAACCTTTTCTAATGCTTCTTCTAAAGAATCGCTCAAAGAACCCTTTCTTAGCCGCTCTGTTTTTAAGGTCTGTCTCGATTTCCATAAGTCACATGGCTGTACTCTTTCAGTCCGGACACATTTGCTGAACCACACCAGAATCAGATTATATTTGTGTTAATTTCAATTATTTAAAAGAGCTGGCTCTCAAGAAAACTCCTGCCTGTGCACGAAATTAAGGCGAATATCCAGAAAGTCCATAATCACCCACAAGTTCCCCCCAAGCCATCTAAAGTAATCAGGGAGACGCTCCTACATTAATGCACAGAATATGGAAGAAAAATAGGACTTCATTATACGTTTACAGCAAAAAATAATATTAACCATACTGGGAGCTCACAGATCCTACTGTAACATTTCCCGCGAATGCACTTCAAAGACTGGAAGTCATGTTTGCAGTGCTTACGGAAAGTATCTGTAATATATTCATCTTTGTTTTTGGACCCTACATTGTTTCTATATGCAAATTAAAACTGGTCAGAAAAAAAACAACAACGGCCTTTGAAAACATTAGGGTATGCAGCAGGAAAAAAGTGAGCTATAACATCAAAAGCGCTGACCTACTTTGTTAATGTCGTACACTGCTGTATTTATTTCATTTATAATTTGCCAAAATAATTATTTCTGAAGTATGTTTTATTCTTTGTTCTGGTTCCATTAGCGAATTCCCTTTGTAGTAGAGATCGACAGTGCCAAGCTAAATTTTTTACTCCTGCTGGCAGCATTTAAGACGGCATCTAGTATGAAAATGAAGGCATTAATTTGTTCATTAGTGTGGTGCAGTTGCAGTTTGACAGCATATTCAAACAAATGTTAAAGAGATGATCCCTGTGTAAGATTCATGGACTACAAATGGAGAATCTGAAGGGCCCATATTCTACATCTTTCTCGTATTTTTAAGTCAAATTGCTCAACAATCCACATTAAAACCAGCTTCTGCTGATGGTTTTAGAAGGTCTTAAACTGTTTGGACTCTGATTAGTGCCAAAATACAGCTGGTGACATCACAAATCATTAAAACAATGGCATTGTCTGACATTATCTGTCATTATCAGATAAACAGATAAAAAAATGTTCTTTAGTTTAAAACAACCTTATTAACAGACTAAATATTCAGAGAATTTGTCAAAAAAAAGTATATATAAATATATATATATATATATATATATATATATATATATATATATTATTTTTTTTATTTATTTTTTTTTTTGAGCTAGTTATGTAAAAGTTATTTTTGGCATAGCTCATTAGTAATTGTTATTTATTTTATTTTATGTAAAAAGTTCATTTTTAAAAAGACACTTTGTCTTGTAACGTCTTCACATTTACACAACAAGGCTTAAACTTAAGTGTTTTTATCATTGTAGTGCTACCCAGTTAGCTAGCGAACTACCATTATAAAGAAAATATAACATTACTGTGTAGAAAAAAAAGTTCATGTGAGCCTGTCATGACTTTATTAGTGGTCTTTTAGGAACAAAGAGCAACATTATTTTGGCAGCTTCACAACTGCGACAGATTGCGACCTTAACGGCACATACACCATATCACGGGAAAGGAAGTTTCAGTATTCTGCACACGGGGGAACTTTCCTCCATTTTCAACCCCTCCACACAGTGATACACACTAGTGAATAAATACACTTAGGGGCAGTGAGCACATGTGCATTTTGTGAACTTTCTGGAGAACATTAAGACGTTCTGAATAATAGTGTGATAATAGAGTGGTGTAACTTCAACAATGGATGGGTGTATCACAAAATAAATTCATTCTCCTGACAGCAACATTAAATGTGGGCATCTAGAATTGGCCCACATATCACTTGGAATGTGGGCGAGATGCAAAACCCATCCATTTGTTTATCCCTTTAATTTTCATCTGCTGAACTAAAATGCAATAACGTTAATCACAATTCTTAACAATAATAATTGAAAATAATAATAGACTCATTTATTTGGATGTTGTCATGGTTTGACACACTTTAATTCACCCTAACATTCGAAAAGTATTTACAGGAGACAGTCACACATACCAAGTGTTATCATTTTCAGGAGATCCTAGGCTACTCAAATTTGTCTTCATTTGAGATGAAAATAATTCTAATATTTATATGAATTTACTTACTTTGGCATTTAAACTGGGTTTTAATTCACTTGGAAAAGAGTGAATTTTAGTGTTTTTTCAGAAATGGATTACTGATCGTTCACCATGGTTCGATTTGATTCCAGTTTGTTATGCGATGTGTATCATGTCTGTAGGTTACTCTGATCTTGAGATATAAAGTCTAGAAAATGGCATGGAACTGCCCACAAAGTGCAGATTTCCAGTATTAGGAGTCATTTATATATGCCTTTGTATGTCATAATAGTAAAAATCATAATCATAATTACATGTCAGTGTTATGATACTATAGCTGTCTATTGCAGATGTGAGAAAGCAGCATCTCAACCATTTTCAAACCAACACTGTCAGAACAACTAGATCTAGTTTAACATTTACAGCCACTGCATCTGGCCCACCTCTAGGCCACCTCTGGGCCATCATTCTAAGTGATATGTGGGCCACTAGTAAATGCCAGATGTGGCCCAGGTTTGAGCGTCATTAATGTTGCTCTCAGGGTCAAAACAGGCCATATTTTACAGGTGAATGAACTGTTACAGTTTACTTTCCAGCAATGCATGTTTTAAATCGGGGTCTTATTTAATGCTATGGAAACGTGACAAGCCATCACAGACCCATGTGTCACAATATATCTTCATTAGGAGTCAAAAAACAGACTAAATATAGGGCTCTGTATGTTTGTTTTGATACCTTTGAGGAGCTGAACTGCAATGCGATCATGTCTGCAAGCATTTGTCTCTGTGATGGCTAATGAAAGCGGACCCTCGGTGAAATTACCCACCCTCTGCCTGTGGTGGCAGCCACTGCAGCAGTAGCGTTTCAGCCATGGCAGGGTCAAGTTGTGCAAATGCGAATATTCCGCTCGCTTGGGTGAGTTTCTTGTGAGCGGAGATGACTGGAGTTTGGCTGAAGAAGCTCAGTGAACGCACTTTTCTGGTTCAACAGTCAAACGTACTTAAATCCATGGCAGTACAATAAATATTTAGCAGTAAGCTTTTAAGGATTTAAGGGCTTGCTGATCATTTATTATTTATTTGTTCAACAACATTGATTGATACTCCTCTCAGGCAATAATCTCGACATAAATAATCCATTATTAAACATCTTGAACATGTTTTTTTGGAATCTTGCTTATGATGATTCTTTTTTTGCTCTTTTGTTTTAACAGCTTGCTCTTTTGAAGAGTCACATTATTTATATCAAAAAACTTTTCTTTTTTTGTTCATTTTCTTTCAAATGTTTCTTTTTTTAAAGTTTGTTTTGATGTTTGATTTAATGTTAAATCTTAATTCTTTGACTCATTTATTCTTTTCAATGGGAATTTGTTCTCGTCTCATTATGAAAGTTCATGCTTTCAAGCATGTATTCACTTTTAATTTCAATTGTCTTTTGCTGATTCATTCTCTTCTGAATCCTTAAAGTTTATTGTTTTGGGGATCCACTTGTTTCAGTTTATACTGAAGCTTTTTACTTTCAAAGAAAAGTCTTCTGAAGAATCTGCATAAAAGTTACCTATTTTGACTTTATTGTTTTGACTTTTCCCATTTGAATGTTCATCCAAGTTAATTTTTTGTCGTTCTTTTCCTTTTTTTTCTCTCTTAATTAAAGTAATTTGCCAGATTAGCCAGAAAAGTATGTTTTCTGGCTGTTCACATTTAGATTTTTTTTCTAAGGTTCACTTTTTCATTTGAAGAGTCTATTCTTTCAACTGTTAATTATTATATTTTAAATACAATTATTTGTTCAAAGTTTTAAAATATTGCTCATGTTTTGAATGTATGTTAACTTTTTGACAGTTCATTATTTGTTCCTTTTTTGCATTTTAAACAGGAAAGGAAAGGCAAGGAAATTATGTTTTTTTACATTTTATTTCCAGTGCATTTTTGGCTGTTTACTTTATAGATTTTTGCCTGTTCAATTTTTGACTTTTTGACAATTTTTCATTTTTTTTGTTCATTATTTTCAATGTTCTTTATAAAAATCTTCCAGCACAAGATATATAAAAACTCTGTTGTGAGGTCTAAGGAAAGGTGGATGTTTACTTTTGCAGTTGGAATGCAGTTCTGACTGCTACATTTTCACCAGGAAATGTGCATGTTATGATCCTCTTATCTGATGGGTTGTCACAGTAAAAAACATAAAAAAAGCTCAAGGACACAGAACAGACACATCCACATGAAGCCCTGGAGACTGGAAAAGTTTAAACAAACTGCAACCATGCTGGCACTGTAGGGCTTTAGGGCTTTCTGACAATACCTGGCTGACATCTGGACAATATGCCTAATAAACAATAAACAGCCCTTTTACAAAAATTCCCCCTTTTTTTAAAGCCTTTAAAAGGGTTCATACAGTGCTATAATACACCATCAGCCTTCAGGAGCCTTCCTTATGACTCATGCCTACATAGCTGTCACAATATTTCAAGAATTCCCAACGCTTTCTTTGCACATTATTGAATTGTTGCGGTTGTAGGCAGAGGTATTCATGTGTGTAGCTTTGCTAAAGGAATATGAATGAACAAAAAAAGAGGGGGATTTGTTGAGGGATCCTTACATGGTTCACATCAAGACCTCTTCTTGTACTTGCTCATTTTCTGATTTCCTTTCTTCTACTTAACTCTTAGAATCCAAGATCTGCACTTTGCCGGGAGTCACATGCAGTTCTCAGGGCTTCATATCTCAGGATCAGAGTAACCTACAGACACGATACACATATCATAAGCTATAAGACTTACCCCATCGATGTACTGAGTAATCAAGAAAGAAACAAAAAGCTCAGAAAACAGCTAAAGTTCACTTGCTTCCAACTGAATTAAATTCAGGTTTAAATGCCAAAGCAGCCTCCAGTGCGTGTTTACTGCTCTGTCCATGTGTACATGCTCAACCTGCATACAGACTCTGACTGATCAGTGAGAGGAGGCGTGGCTGATTAGGTCACTGACCCAGATATTGGGCTACAGATGAAAATCGAAAGAATGGCTGTTCATTCTTATGCAGTGTTCAAATTTCAGAATGAAAGTCCTCAAAAGGAAATCCTAATATTTATTTAGTTATTTCTTTATTTATTTATTTTTATTTGCACCACTCTCAAGTATTTTGAACATCATAATACTATAGATACCTTTGTAGGTATTATAGATACCAATAAGTCATTATATTAGCTACTTCTTCCTGAATAAGGTCATGGTTAATCTAGAGTCATTGGGCACAAGGAAGGAATATCGTGCTGCTCCTCTTTGTCAATCTAGTGTTATAAAATTCATAAAAGTCATTGTTATTTTCAGATTAAAAATAGTATTTTTGAGAGGTAAAGTGATTTTTGGCTTATAAGGGCAAAATATGTAGGCACAAGCACATTTTTTTACATGGTCACATGTATTTTATACATTTCAAATGAAGACAAATTTGGTGAGCCTAGTATCTCCTATAAACATAATATATATATATATATATATAAATAAATAACAATATTTCTCCTATAAATGCCTTTATTTCCCAAAACATTGAAAGTTTGTTAAATTATGAAAATAGGAATATTCAGTATATGCTTCGTGTGATGATTTAGACAACAGCCTGAAGAATAGAAGCTTACAGTTTTAAGCACTCACTATGACACTCTGGACACCAAACTTCTCGTCTGAGTGGCTGTAATCGGAGTTTGGTGGAAAACTGAACCTTTATTTTAATGGTACAAGCTGGTAAACAAAGTAGGCCTGTCAGGAGCTTTTCTTCTTGTCTTCTTGGCAAAAATGGTCCCACTTGCTGTTGCACCTTGTAATTTCCCTGTCTGTAGCTTTCTGTTAATCCACTTGGACGCAACACGCACGTCTGTCACACAGAACTGGTTTTGGAACTGAACTTGAATTTGGCTAAAATTGTGTTGAAATGCTGACGGGCTCCAATTTCACAAGTGATCCAAGAAAAAAATAAAATACAATAATATTTCACCTCTTTCTCCAGTATGACAGGATGAGAAAGACTGTAGGGGCAATTTGCTCTCAGCTCCTTAGTGGCACTGTGATAAGAAAACCTAAAGAATGTTAACCATACAGAGATACGAGCAATGCTGATTTTAATTCTAGGTGAATTATAACTGCTTCATATCACTCATAAACATTTCACTTTTTCCATTCATCATGAAGTTTTAACATAATGTAAAAGGCAGGTCTGAAGCAGTGAAAACAAACAAAAAGATTATAAGCTAGACCCCAGAATGTATTTTAATATGTATAAGTACAAATGTAATTCATGTTAGGAATTTAGGAATGTTGAGAATTAATTAATGAAATTTAAATAATAATAATAATAATAATAATAATAATAATAATAATAATAATATTATGACCATTAAATGTGTAAACAATATGAAGAAAAGCACTATGGAAGCAAAACCAATATTCATAAATGAACAAAATCAAGAATGAAAATTGCAATATTTTAGTTAAAATAAATATTTGTGGAAACAAGATTAAGGGCAAAAAAAATATATTTTAATGAATTATTTATTATTATAATAAAAATGTGCATGATGCTTTGAAATAATTCATACATTTCTAGTCACATTGTTATGTGACATCTAATCGCATTAAGAAAATTTGTAAAATGTAAAATAATATTAAATAATTATATATTAAAGTATAATTATAATATTAAAACTACAAGACTTTACACTACAACATCGATGTATTGAGTAATCAAGAAAGAAACAAAAAGCTCAGAAAACAGCTAAAATTCACTTGTTTCCAACTGAATTAAATTCAGGTTTAAATGCCAAAGCAGCCTCCAGTGCATGTTTACTGCTCTGTCCATGTGTACATGCTCAACCTG
Organism: Acestrorhynchus altus; assembly: GCA_034509495.1. Taxonomy (NCBI): domain Eukaryota; kingdom Metazoa; phylum Chordata; class Actinopteri; order Characiformes; family Acestrorhynchidae; genus Acestrorhynchus; species Acestrorhynchus altus. The sequence goes on along the minus strand of CM067502.1, from coordinate 6,580,217 downwards.
CATACAGAGTCCGACTGATCAGTGAGAGGAGGTGTGACTGATTATGTCAATGACCCAGGTATTGGAAGGCTGGAGGAACAATGTTTAGTGGGCAGATGAGACCAAAATAGATCTGTAGGCGTTATATTTGGATAAAGGAAAACACTGCATTCCAGCATAAAAACACGGCGGTGGTAGTATCAGGGTATGGGCTTGCTTTGCTGCATGAGTCAGGACAGATTTTCATTACTTGATGGAATGGTTATACCAATAAAGTTTAAAGGGAAAAAAAAAATCAGAACATCTGTTGCAAGACCTGAACCAACCTCGTTTGGTGGAACAGGCTAACATTCCACCATAAACTGGTGTGCAAATCTAATCAACAGCTACCAGAAATGTTTTTTTTTTCTGCACAAATAATTCACAGTAGATTTTTTTACACATATTGTCCTCAATAATTGAATGAGTAAGTGTAATATTTTGTCTCACTTGTTTGATTTTACTCTCCTTCCCTGCTTTAAGGTAAAGGGTTCACCAGCGTTCAGGCACCACTGTAGCACACAGTGCACAGGGCAGCTTCCAAATGATTAAATAAATAAATAAATAAATAATAGAAATGGAGTCATTGTAATATTGTGACACATTATTCATCAGTGAGGCCACCAAAAAAAAAAAATATTTGCATGCACATCCAACAACGTCATCTCACTTCACATGATTTCACGCTTCTTCTCTGACCCTGACGAGATAACCGTGCACTCACAAACTCATTTCAGCTTCTCCTCTAATCACTGAACACCCAACGTTCCCAATATGAGTTCGTTCCTTCATAATTACCAGCACAATCAGTAACATCTCACTTCTCCCACAGCGACGCTGGATGAGTCACTGTACACACACCGAGTGGAATATGGCCTCCCACTGATTCACGGTAACTAAAAATGCGATGCAATGTGTCTGCGCATTGTCAGGCTGGATGCTTCACGACTAGCCTTTATCCCAGGAGAGAGCCACGTCCTCTGACTGTGTGTGCTCTGCAGTCATCGCCGAAGGGAACTGGTGCTGAGTTTTTACAACAGAAAAGGTGGGCACTGACAGATATAGGGGTCACAGCTGGGCCTTTTGCGGATAGTCAGCCAGCCGCGCAGCGCTTCCTGTGGTGTCTCTCGCTGAGCCCTGGCTGTGGCACATCCTGCGCACCAGCTCCAAAAAAACACGTCTGCTTCCTGTCACCTTGCTGTGCCTTACTGCTGAGGAAAGGAACGTTGCCGGACAGCCCGTTAGCAGAAAGAGAAGGGGGGAGGGGGGGCATCTATGTGAAGGTTCTTTATTTACAGATTTGTGTGTGTGTGTGTGTGTGTGTGTGTGTGTGTGTGTGTGTGTGTGTGTATTTATAATATATATCTTTTGCCACACTTTGCAGGCAATTAAATGCCCATTACTAGACTTTGTACCTCACAATTAGAGTAACCTACAAACTACAACACTTACTCTATCTAGGCTAACAGTCACTCATTTCCAAATTAATTTAATTCAACTGTAAATCTCAAAAGATGTTTACTGCTCTGTTCATGTGTACATGCTCAACCCGCATGCAGACTCTGACTGATCAGTGAGAGGGGGCAGGGCCAATGACATCACTGACCTAGATATTGGGAAATAGTATCATCTGCCTTGTAGAGACATGGATGTCAGTGGAGACCCCTAACCAAGCCATCAATTTCTAACGTTTTAAAGTGCCCATGTAAGCAAAATAAATAAATAATCATACAAAGTCATACATATATTTAAATTCTCTTCATTTTTATAAAAGTACATCAAACAGTGAAAATATCCCGTAAAAATGCCCAAGGGTTCTAAAGGGTAAGCCATACCTCACAGATATTTGAAGCAAATTCAAATTCAACTTGACTGCTGTGTACAAACGTTTGCATACCACTGTACATAGGTCCCAGCTCTTTCCCAAACTCTGTCAGGTAGGCGTCCCTTCATCAAGTCACTGTGGCCAGTTATGGTCCAATCAGCAACATTTCTCTTACAAACTGTTATTGAACAATGCCACCAACAAGCCCCTGTTGTGTAATTCCGGTCCAAACATGGAGTGCACAGGGTCCTATTGTACTTTTACATTCAAGGTTTTGAAAAGGAGGGAATTTTAAGTCAGGTTATCCATTTTTCTGATATAATTTCATCTTCCTCCTCCTTGCTTATTGTTGCCAGTTGTTTTGGTCCCCACTTCTCACACAATGGCTACCAACCTTGGATGATAATGGCTGAACATGCTTCTTTGACAACACATGCAGGGAATTACAGCATCTTTTCAGGCTGAAGCTCACACTGTTGCCATTGATGTCCTTGATGGAAATCAGTTGTTGCTCAGGTCTTCACACCTGACCTGAACAGATGAGCACAATCGACAAACGTGTGTCTAAATCACCAGGAGAGAAGAACCAAGCAATTGGTCCCGTCCAATGAGAACAGCCAGGACAGTTGTGCATTCATGGACTCAAGTGAGCATGGTGAGAATAGCTTTGTCCTGCAGCCTTGGTCACAGTAACAGGGGTCAACCTTTTATATCAGATTCACCAATTGAGATCTCAGTGGTTTGTCTGTAATGACCCCTAAAGAGGCCTGTCAATGGATATCTTTAACTGTCCTGTTCTGTTTTGTTCGTACTTTATTATGAATCAATTTTTAAACAGAGAGGCAAAAAGAAACTAGCTACCCATGCACTTCCAAAAGCAACACAAACTGCTTAGTGCTTAAACTGGTTTAGGCTGGAGCAGGGGTGTCAAACTCAAATATAAATATATATATAGTATAATATATATATATATATATATATATATATATATATATATATATATATATATATATATATATATATATATATATATAGATAGATAGATAGATAGATAGATATTCTGTCTCCCACCTGTCCATAAAGCTCCTGTTTTCTGCCTTTCTTTTTGCCATTTTTGGGAAGGGGTAAGACGCTGACAGTTGTTGTATGGGGTTGCTATGACGACTGTCACAGAGGAGAGGGCATTTCTGGGTCCTGTCCTGATTTACGCGCCAAAACAACGGCAGGGCATTATGGGATTTTTAGTATTAGTGGTGAATGTGCAGTTTAATACCAGCAGGCCAGCTCTAGTAGTCATTTGGTTTTGCCTCGCGGGCCAAATATAATTCCACTACGGGCCAGAGTTTGACACCCATGGGCTGGAGTCTAGCAAACTGTTCTTGCATACGGCATTGTGAGAAACGCATGGTCTTGTGCTTTTTGTTTGCCAGAATGACCAGAAGACTAGAATCTTTCTGGACATATCTTCCAATGTATTCTGGTCACAGCAAAGATTTAGTTTCAGAGAATGCACTAATGGGGTACACTGTGCTGCACTGTGCAGCAGTTATTTTACATGATAAAACATTAAAGACAAAAATAGTATAAACTTTTATTGTAAAATTAATAATAAAATGCTTGGAAGAGTTAATACATATGCGAATAAAAGCCATTTCAATATTCATACGATGTGAGCTAAATATAACATGGCCCTCGTATATATACACACATTCAACACACATAACCCGACGCACATAAATCAGACCATTTCAACAGAGAATATTACAAAGCAACCAGTGTAATTATACTACCTGAACCTACACCTAACCCTTACCCTAAACATACCCTTTACCTAACCCTCATCCTAACCATAACTATAACAACAATAACCTATACTTAGCCTAACCTTAACCCTTACAACCCGAGATCTGCACTTTGAGTAGCATGCTGGTAACAGACATAATCATAACAAACTACATGACTTGCTCCATTTAACTGTGGTGGTTTCAGCATTGTGTGATGAATGACAGCATATGGGAGATTGGGGTTTGACTCCCAGTCTGGGCAACTATGCTGTGCTACACCATTAAGAGTCCTTGAGCAAAACTCCTAACACTTCCCTAGCCCATCTGTGTAGTTTATGTAACCTTATAAGTTGCTCTGATAAGAGCATCAATTAAATGTAAAAATGTAGGCACAAATTTGTTTGATTAAAAAATGGTCAAATTGATAAAAATATCTAAACTATGTCAGTTTTTACATCTCAAAATTACAATATCTGGCATGCAACACTGTCTCCTATAAAAATGCTTTCAAAATTGTGAATAAAATGTCAGACCACAAAAGCATCCTGCAAAATTGGTCTAGGGCTCTAAAGGTTGATTCTTCTGTAACATCTTTAAACAGCTATTAAATTCCCCGTCCAATGACCTGGGTTGTTAATGACCCTGAGCTCATATCTCACACAAACTGATCTGCCAGTCTGGCGACAACACAACCATAATAATAACCAAATATAATTTTTTGTGTCTGATAAATACATTCAACAAGGTAGAGCTGGATGAGGTCTGGGGTCTCGAGTAATGTGTTTTGGTCATATAGACCACACTATCTCTGTTACTGACATGACCATCACTGAGCCTGATTTCCAGATGAAAGTGAAAGAACATCTATATTCACCATGTTCTACCATGTACGCACAAAAGAACACAGTGTGGAAGGAAGAATGTGAGCAGTGTTCTTTAGCCAAACCTTTGATCAGGACTGCAGATATGCTTGGTGGGAAAGCTCATGGCTGCCCCGAGACCCTGCCACCAACAAATGGCTGTTTCATGTCAGAGGAAGCTGAGGTTAAGGGTTTTAGTGCCTCGAAGTCTAGAGAGTAGCCTATATTCTATAGGGGCACTGAGTAAATGCCCTCACTAGTTTCTTGGGGAAGAGGTTCCTGACAAGAGAGTGATACTGCTCACGTAAAAACAAGGCTCTGGGTTCACATGGGTCAAAATATTTAAACCCATGACACACTGTAAACATTCCTTGGGAGAAAAAAGATGAGTTAGAAGTAGGGCTGTCTTGATCAAATTGTACAATCTGAGTTTCTTAATGATGACATTCTGAATGATTCTGAAAGGGTTAGCATACCCTATGAAAAACGTTGCTTTTGTAACATATTTGCACGTGTGATCTTCATTTAAAGAATATTGAGAGATCGAGGTGATATAATTAAACATAAAACTGAGGAAATGCATTTTATAAATAATTTATGAAACTTTATTTTGTTAAAAATTAGGACACCCCCGCATTTATTACGATTTAAAATGCCTAAAATTAGAATAAGGTGCAGCACATACGCTGCAGATGATTAGGCCATCATTAGAGAGGAGTTTGGTGGAGGCTGTTTTATTGAATCCTGAAACATTTGTTTGGTTTGCTTTGGATTGTTGAAGTGAGTGAGCTCTCTGAGGCCTTCAGAAAGAATTTTGTAGATGCAGATGAGTCTGGTGAAAGATTTTTGAAAAGATCCAAAAACCACTAGAAATGAGTTGTTCCACTGTCTGGAAAATAATCTACTGTCTAGAAAATAAACAACTGCCAACACGGCCAGGTGAGGCCATAGCAAGATCAGAAGTCTCCAACATTGCTAGAATGTCATTACTGGACCTACAGGTTGCTTTTGCAACAGACTTGCTTTTCATGAAACAAGAGTATTCTTGAGCTGAAAATGCAAAATGTTATTTGTAATGATTAGATTGACTAAGATACGTTTAATAAGTTATTGAAAATACTTCATAGTTGTTCAAATAAAATAAAAAAAACACCCAAATGTCCTTTATTATTTTTGTTCTTTATGTTTGTATCAGTATTATCTCTTCTCAGGACTTTAATTCTGAAATTTGATTGTGAGAGCAAACAGCCCCTCCCTTCTCATTTTGCTGAGTAACCCAATATCTGGGTGAGTGCATCATTAGCCCCACCCTTTCTCACTGATCAGCCTGCATGTGGACAGGGCAGTAAACATGCACTGGAACCTCCTTTGGCTTTTAATCTGGGATTTCATTGAGTTGGAAATGTATCATGTCTGTAGGTTACTCTGATCCTGAGATATGAAGCCCAGAATAACAGCATGTAATTGCCCGCAAAGTGTGACTCTCGGGTTGTAAGTGTTAAACATTACAAACGTTCTTTATTCTTGCAAATCTGATTAACAACACTCAGTGCTATAAAACGGATTCTGTCTTTGTATTCCTTAATTGTTCCTGGCTTGGATGTGTAATCCTAGAACAAGCCTTTAATTATGTTTTTTTTTTTCTTTCTGTGGCATTAAATGTCTATTCACGGAAAGATTTCGTAGGCCTTTAAATGTGGTGATTTTTACAATGACATCACAAGTGTGGGTAATAGTGCCTGCCTTCCTGGAGTGTGAAATACTCTTGATTTGACTCCCGTAGTTCATGCTATTATTAGGACACCATTAACAACGCCTCGTGTCATGTGTTTAAGCTGAGTAACGACTTCTATGCCACACGTGCTAAATTGATGCGTGTGAAAGACTGTAACACATGACTTATTAATTTTGCATCTACATCCACATTTACGAGCCTATTGCCTCAACCAGGTGTCCCTTAGGGGAAGAACCACTATTCATTACAGCCTGATTATGCTATACGTCATGTCTGGGGGAATTTATTATCGGTAATGGGTTGTTGAAAGCTATGCTTGCAGTCAAGCAAAGTTTTGGAATGCTGACAATGGAGCGTTTCACATACTTGAACACATCAGGTGCGGGCGTGCAGACGTGGCTCTCTGAAAGGCAGTGGACTCTGTGCTTTGTCGTGCTTTGAATATATTACCATTGGAAATTGATACAATGCTGACATCCCAGAGGAGAAAGGATATATGACAAAGACGGGTGAGAGGCTGATTGTCTGTGTGACAGCTTTGGCCTTGATCACACAGGCAAAAACAATGAGGGTGTGATTGACCCTCAAAGAAGTTTTTAGGTGTTGTTTTCTTATACACTTGATAAACTGTTATTTAAGGTGAGATAAGATAAGATAAGATAAGATAAGATAAGATAAGATAAATCGGACTTTATTGTTAAAAGTAATTTTCTCTTGGACACTTTCAGCATCTGCTATTAAAAGACAAGTAACAGTGAGCTTGTAAAACATGCTTAGTGTGTAATAGAAATAAATTCATACCATTCATGACAGCATTACAGGAGTTTATCTCTTGTAAGCTCGTCATTTAAAGCTTTAATGAATAAGGGAATGAAAGAATTCTTAAAATGATTGAGCATCCACTGGGGGACTGAGCTGATACTCAGACTGAAGGACATGGACATCTGCAAAATGATTAATCAAAATGGTTCTGAAGGCAGCTCTGCCTCTGAGGCAGAACGAACACAATTGGCTCAGATAATAAGTAATTAAAATACACAGAAGGCGGAGCTTTAGAAACACCAATCTGTTTCTCAGAGCTTTATATATAGATCAAAAGTGAGAATTTTTTATTTGATGTGAAAAGGACATAGAACTCGTTTTGAACCTCGTTTCCATCTGAAAAATTGAATCCCAGTTTAAAAGCCAAAGGAGCTTCTAGTGCATGTTTACTGCTCTGTCCATGTTTACATGCTCAACCTGCATACAGACTCTGACTGATCAGTAAGAGGGGGTGGAGCTAATGACATCACTGACCCAGATATTGGGTTATAGAAGAAAACAAGAAGGAAGGGACTGTTTGCTGTCTTTTTTTTTGCTCGAACTGGGTTCAAATTTCCGAATAAAAGTCCTGAAATTGAATAATACCAATACATTTATAAATAACAAAAATGTTTTCATGTTTTATTTGGACAACTGTCAAGTATTTTGAAGAATGTATTATAAATATCCTTGCCAGTCCAATCATTACAAATAACAATTTAAAATCATTGCATTTCTAGGCCAAAAACTCTCTGGATGATCAATTTCCAACAGGATTTCTGAAATATGCTTTACATCTCAAATAAGACAAATTTGAGCAGCCTAAGATCTCCTGAAAATAACAATATCTGGATGTGTGACTGTCTCCTCTCTGTACCTTTTCCCAGTTAATGATGACCCACCACCCTGAGCTGTTTAGGTGGTACCCTCGAGTTCCTCTGCCCCATCTGAGAAGGACTCCAAGCTCCCCTGATACAACGTTACATTGACTTTCCACCTTCTGGCTGCTGGACCTGGACTAGTTCCCACCCTCCCATGGACTAGCTGCTCACCCACCATCACCGACTGTGTAGAAATGTACTGTTACTTTTATGTCCACCAGCAAACTAACATTACTTCAGTATACACGAGTATTAGAACAGAGGTATGGGGGTCCGGTGTCCCCTAACCGTGTATAAGTAGTTTGACCAGAGGAGGATGTGTCCTCCCCCTAGTGAGCCTGGTTCCTCACAAGGTTTCTTCTTCCAGCTTGCCACTGTCACCCTTTGGCTTGCGCACCAGGGGGTCTGTCTCTTATCCTTTGTTCATCTGTTGTTCACCTTTTTATTTCTTGATTTCTTTGAAGCTGCTCTGTGAAAACGTCAGTTGTGAAGAGTGCTAAACCAATACATTTTGATTTGATTAGATTTTTGATAAAGATTAAAACCTAATATTTAAGTAAGATTTACCTAATATTGTGTATGTCTCCCTTGTGCTGTGAAAATAGAATTATCGTGGTATTGATCAGACATCCGAAGGTGTGCTGTGATATGTGGCACCAAGACTAAACTTAGTAGATCAATAGATCTTTTAAGACGTTCTGTGGAACACACTGTCATTGTTCTTCCTTGGAGCACCTTGTATACACCCTAAGTGCTCCTACCACCATTGACCTCCACATTTTCATTGATGATGAGCTACAGTCAGTAACTGTAAACCTGCAAATTGCCCTGCAAAGTGCCCACTGGCAGGTATTTCTGAGAAACTGGCCAGCGAGGTAGGTGGTAACTCAACATAATGGAAAAATCAACACATGACACATATTAATGGAAAAATTGAAGGGGGATGAAAACAGAAACATGCTCTGAACACAAGTTTTGACATGTTCTGTTCTGGACTGAAGAGGCTTTTTGTGAGCCACATGGTTTCCATGACAATGTGTCAGTGTGTGTGTGTGTGTGTGTGTGTGTGTCTGTGTGTCTGTGTGTCACACTTCCAGGCACAGAAAACTACTACTACTACCCCCACCCGCCCAATCTCTCCCCCACTGGGACGCCTGCTGGTCATCATACTAACGCCCCCATCAGCCTGGCAGGACAGGAGCTCCAGCTCACACCCACTTAACACACTCACACACACACCTGGATATGTCAACACCTCCACACAGAGCACAAAACACCCCAGCCAGCAGGGGGAATAAAGAAACACGGCTGTGGCCTTTGCCTTTTAGCACTGTTGCTTATTGATTTTAGTGACAGGATTGTAATAAAAGCATGACTTAGACAGATTGGCATGTTTTATACATCTCTGAGGTTGCGTTTTGTTTTGGAGTCAGAAATAAGGAAAGAATTTGTCTTTGTGAGAAATGAAAAGGGCCTTTTGTACCTCAGTGTTGAGCTAAAATGTGCCAACTATGTTTTCCAGTAAATAAATGCCTGCTACAGGATTTATAAGCATGTGAAAAATGATAGATTCGTAGTGACACACTTTTATTCACCAACATTTTAGAAAAGTGTTTATAAACAGTCACATATACAAGATCTTTCATACAAACATAGATACTTGTATGCATTTGACCATGTTTTGACTGTTAAAAGATGACTTTGGAGGAATCTGTCTTATTTAAACCTCAGCCATTAGTTTGGTTTGCTCTTGATTGTTGAAAGTAATGGAATCACCACTAAAAAAAAAAAAAACATCATATATCTTATGAGTATATTTGAAATCTGAACTGCTGTACATTTCAAATGTAATTAAAATGCAGACATTCCCTCTATTTGCACAGGATCAAAAGTAATTGGACAGTTAACTGATAAGCAGTTTTATTGCCAGTTGTTGCCCATTCGCTTGTTATAAGATGATAAAATATCTGGAATTGATTCCCAGTCCAAGAGAATTTGTGTTTGGTAGCTGTTTCTTGACAACTCTAAATAGACGGGACCCCAGGTCATAAGACGGTGCTTTACAGTACACACAGACAATGACCCCAAACATTCGTCTAAAAGCACCCTCTAAAGGCAAGGAAATTGAAAGTCAGTTTTTTTAAATGGCAGAGTCATCTGACCCAACTGGCAACTATTCACTTACTGAATACAAACCTTAAGGCAGAAAGATCCAAAACAAGCAGCAACTGAAGACAGCTTCAGAAAAAGCCTGGATAAACACCCCAAAAGAGGACATTTAGGATGTGGTAATGTCTGTGGGTTCCAGACATCAGACAGTCTCTACTGCCTAGGGAAGGCTTTCTGTCCACCCCACTTCATTCCCATCTCATCCCAAAACAACTGGATTGAGCCCTTTCATTCCAGAGAACACAGTTCCACCGCACCATAGCTCAATGCCTGGGGGCTTCATACCCCTCTGCTCCAGAGAGTCCTATTCTATTGGCAGTACTTCTATATAGGAACTTGACAAGCATTGTGTGCATTTGCACATTTTTCAGCAGTGGGTGCAACTTAACTCTGAGAAGAAATAATACCAGTACAAACATAAATTCATTCTGCTTTTATTATTTTATTTTTGGATCACTGTCAAGTATTTTGAAGAACTTATTCTTATAAATATCCTTGGCAATCTAATCATTACAAATAACTCAGAATTATTGCATTTTCAGTGTTCAAAAACACTCTGGATCATCAGTTCCCAACAGGATTTCTGAGACTTAATGTGTTCTTTAGTCTTTAAGCAAATAGAAATGTAGGTGCAAGTAAATTGCTGAGCAGAACATGCTCAAATTCATGCAAATATTTAAATCATGTTACTTTTTATGTCTAAAATAAAGAAGAATTTGAGTAGCCTAGTGTCCCCTGACAATAACAATATCAATATGGCATGCATGACTGTCTCCTATACATACCTTTCAATTTTCTTGGCGAATAAAAGTACATCAAACTAGTGTATCAAACTAGTCCGCAAAATTGGCCTAGAGTTTTAACGAATGAAGGAACCGTTCATTAGAAGGGGTGTCCACAAACATTTGGCCATATAGTGTATCTCACTGGAATGCATGCTACATAGACCTGATAATCTCTGTGTACGGGATGAATCCTGTCTTTTCAAAAGGCACGATCTAACCCGCATCTAATGCTCCAGTACACTAAACACTAAAGACTATAGCAAACTTTATAGCGTCGGAATCTTCAGAAAAATCAACAGCAGAAAATGTCAGTCTGTCTGTCAGTGGGGGACTGAGATAAACATACTGCTGCAAGTTAATAAAGTAACAAACAACATGCCTGAATAATAAAGGATAAGTATGATGAATGGTGGGAATGATGTTTGCTTTTGATCGAACGGGATGGATTTTAATGCGTATGTCTGTATGTTATTAAACAGTGCATGGCTTTTTAACTGCTGTTTACGGCTCCATTCATCAAATCAATGCTCAGTCTCGAAGACCCCCCGCACTACAAAATGTGCTTTTGAAACGGCCAACTCCTTGTAAATGGCTTATTACACGGACATGCCAAACATCATGGGATAGCAGGATGTAAATGAATGAAGTAGCATTACCACAGAAGATGGTTTGGGAATGCACAATTGTGAGTGAGGTTCAGCACTGCTCAGCGTGCTCATGACAAAGTGAGGTGAATGATCAGAGTTTGAGTGAGACATGATAGTGGGTGCCCGATGGATGTCTCTGCATTGTCATGCATGTACTGGGAATACACAGATCCAATTCTGGACAACGTGGGCTTGACAACACAGTGCCTTGTCCTGCTGAAACATCCCATCATTGTGGGAGTGCATGAAGTCCATGAAGGGTTGCACGGGTCACCAAGCAGTGAAACATAGTGGGCACTGGTCATTGACACGTTTAGGCAGACTAGTAAACCCGCCCCATGCCATGAGAATACACCACACGCCAGTATGGAACCACCATCAGCCTGTGCAGTGTCTTGTTGACAACTGGAGTCCATGGCTTCAGGATGTCTACACCACCCATGAAACAGCTGGTACTGTGACTAATTGAACCACATCACATGAAAGTCCTCTAGGGTCCAGTCAGCAACCTCAGGTGAGGATGTGTGTCCGGAGTCTTGGTGTTAACAGAGGCACTCACCCGTGGAAGCTAATGAACGCTGCACTGAACTGTGGGATATGTGTGGGGAGCTCCTGCATTGAATGTGGATGTGATTTCAGCCATTCACTGGTCTGTTCACATTGACAATTCGAGCCAGACACCGTTGGTCACAATCATGGGTGCTACACTGTCTACTGTGGGTGGTAATGCCATTTATGAGGAATTCCTGGTATGCAAGTAGTGTGGATTGAGGAATGTTAAATGCCCGCACAACTTCTTAATGAAAGGATGGACACAAATACCTTCAGATGGTTTCAGATGGATCCTGACCTAAAACTGGGCTGGGGCTGACCGTTCTCCTCTCTCTACGGTTATTTTCAGCAGGCAAATCAAATTTTCTTAATCAGCTGAGTGACTGTCTGCACCGTTGCAAGTCATCTGATTAGATTTCATGTTTGGACATCACAAACCTATCTGCATGGGTTGCTGTGGTAACGATGTAGGCCTCAGTACCTACATACCCACACTTGCTGTGCACCCTTTGGCACTCTTTTTGGATCTCCAGACTTCAGACACCCTGGATTTGATTTATGTTTTGTGCTGTGTTGCCTGTGACGCAAAAGACTTTGAGATCTGATTTGAGTGGCGAGAGCATCCAGGCTGAGACCCATCTGTAGGAATTAAATGTTTGGCAATCTAGGTTGTATGCAGATTGGTTTTTGTTAGTCTGAACAGCTCAAAACACATTAAATCTGACTACTGGAAGAGGTCTTAAATGAAATTACAATCAGAGCCAAATATGAAAGTCCTGTCTGTATGACGTGGCTTTAGGTGGTCTTCCAGGTCCAAGCTTTTGAGCTCCAGTTTCTTTTGTCTTCTCAGGCTCATGCACAAACATTTAAGGTTACAATTGGTGGTACAGTGACATCTTTACAAGGATAACGATGTAGAGATGCTCTTAGGCTATAATTAGGAGGCCCTTGAGCATAAAGGTCTATCGCGATAAATTATTCAACAACTTATTATTCGAGTGGGGTTTTAAAGGTCTACATTACACCTTTAGGGGCACTTTATCCACTAATTCTTAGTACTGTTACTGGATATGCTGTTCCTCCTGTACATTTCGCCTGATCCAATGGAACAAGACAAGCTGTTCCACAGCCGTGTACCTTAAACACTCGCTTCTTTGTGCGAGCTTTCTCCGTCTACCCTACTCTACAAGTGTTATGCATCATTCAGCCCTGAATCATCCATCTCTGTCTGAAATTTGCACTTATGTATGACTGCTCTCTATGTGAAATGACTCCGCTTGTCCATTCATTCCTAGCTCTCGCACCATCATTAGTATTGTCAGAAATGGCTGCGGGACATGAGGGCTCCTCGAGGGAAGGCCGGCCAAGAGCCGTCCTGCACAACAGTGCCCCCACGTGGCGGAGCAGGCCTCTGCATATCTGGTCCGAGGGGAAATCAGATGCTATTGACCCAGCTGTTTTTGTGGAACATTGACAACAGGTTAGCCCTCAGTGGGGCTGCAGTGATTACTCAGAAAATGGTTTGAATCTGCCAGCGCCAGAGTAAACACACTTAGCACTCAGATGGGTTCATTTAAGAGCCGATCTTTTTGCATCTTATCAAGCTCGTCTAGCTTCTTTTTTTTTCCCTCTGCTCATTGTGGACATGATGTCCCACACCAGTCCCAGAGCACTTTTCCTGTGGCAGAAGTGAACCCCCCGGCCTGGTGAGCAACAGGCTTATTTGAAAGGAGCAAGTCATTTCCAAACAAGTGAGAAGACGGCCATGGTCACACCGCATCAAATCCGCAGGCCTGGAAAACGAAGTGGCAAACACCCCCCTCCTGCGACTAAATAGGATTTCCGAGCCGCCACAACAGCAGTGAATCACACGACCGATATTGACTTCATTACCCAGTGCTACTTTTGGTGGAAGAGAGTCAGCGGCGCTATCAAAGGCTGTTTAATTTAATTGAACCTTCGAGCTGCCTCGCAAATGTATGTGACTCTACTCAACCTACCTGCCCACCCAGGAGACACTGGGAAAATCTAATAACTCATTCAGACACAATATGTTAATTGACTTCTTTTGCAGCTGGCAGAGTTAATTAAGCTTCTGTTACACTGGAGAGCGAAGTGAGAGTGGGGGGAGAGAGAGAGAGAGAGAGAGAGAGAGAGAGAGAGAGAGAGAGAGAGCACACGAAGGAGAGAGTTATTCCCTGCTACAATCTGCCTCTGTGTTGTCTCGTGAAACTCGAGAACAGCAACAAGCATATTTCACCTTTACCTCCATAAAACTGCAATCAGAATTCATTATTGCAAAATCATACACAGATGTACCATCCATTTTAATGAAGCTACATATATTTTCTGGATCGTAATAAAGTAGCCTTTGAGTTTATGTATATGCAAATGTATACGGACTGTGCCGTCTATCAACAGTCATGTGGAAAAGTTAGGAGAAGTTAATTAACATATTTAAACATATGGACGGTTGATCTTCATTTTAACTGTATTGAGAGATGGAGGTGATATAACAAAACACATTAAACTGATGTTCAAACATCATTTGCCAAACGTATTTACTAGAAACGTGTAGAAACCTGTTGTGAGGAATAAACCCTCTGCCCGAATAGCTGTTAATAGATGCTTTTTATAACTGTTGACCAGTATGTGACAGGCAGAATCCCTTCAGATATATGCTGTTTCAGTGTCAGTCTTACACAGGTGGTCTTGCATTTTCCTTAAAGCCCCCTTATTTTAAATATTCCATACTGGTTTCTATGATGGAGAGCTCACCCCAAATCCATGACCCTTCCACCACCATGCTTCACATTTGGCATGAGGTTCCTATGCTTTAATGTAGTCCCTTTCTGATGGTAGATGCTGCATTTTGACATCAGCTGTGGCAACAGCTACCTGTAGGTCCAATAATGACGTTTTAGGATTGATGGTCTCTTAAGCATGTTGTGGTCTGCTCCTGGGCTGAACTTGCTAGGACAGCTTGACCTTGTTGTTTTGGCTGTTTTAACCATCCTTGTACATTATTTTCTGCACAGTGGAAGAGCTGATTTCAAATTGTTTTGGGATCGTTTCAAACCTCTTTTCAGACTCATTTGCATCTACAACCTTATTTCTGAAAGCATCAGAGAGATCTCTGGATCTCACCATGGTGACCACACTCACTTCAACAATCCATCCATCCATCTATCCGTTCATCCATCCCTCTATCTATCTAATAGATCTAATCACCACTCACAATCTACCCACTGGCCACTTTAATAGGGGAACTATTATTGTACAATGACAGACTATAGATCAGTTTCTACAATATGGATTGAGTGGTGGACCCAATGTGTGTAGTGTACCCTCACTGGCCACTTTATTTATCCCTTTATCGATGGTCTGACCACAGAGTAGTTCTTGGCTGGGGTGGTAGAGCCATTCTCAGTGTAGCAGTGACACACACACACACACACACACACACATACACACACACACACACACACCCACACACACACACACACACACACAGCCCTACTCTCCCAATCTCACTGTTGTGGTGAGAAAGGCACACCACCCAAATAAAATTTAGTCAATGGACAGACCTGTGGTCAGAAGCTGAACAATGATAAATGGGGCTGAGGGCAACAGATTTATCACCAACGGATGAATGAAGATGAAGGGCTGAGAGAGGGGCGACCACCTGTAAACACACACCAGCAAGAAGGAGTTGTGAGAACCAACTGTATGCACAAACCATTCACACATTACTCTTACAAATAAAGGCAACAAAAGTTTGGACAACCCTTTAAGATATTTATAGATTTGGACAGTTATAGGACATATCTAACTGACATTTTTTCAGCCGTGTAGGTGTAACGTGTAGGTGTCCCAATGCTTTTGTCCACACATAGGGTTCTATGAAATCTGTTTTATTCTTTCACAAACTACAGTTTTCTATATTTTTATTTCCCATTCAGGTTTTTTGGAGAAATCAAAGTGCATATGCGGCACTGGGGCATTTGAGCCTGGGAAATGTTGGACCTGTGTACATGGGCCCCGCATAATTAGGGGGTCCTGCAACTAAAAGAAGATGGCCCTAATGAATGGATTGGGATGGGACACCCCACTACCTCCACGGTTGAATGAACAGATTGCGGGGGACCCAAAAGCCCTCCCTCCCAGTCAAACAAACAGACCAAAAAGAAGGGATGGAAAGGGCACTCCTGAGTACAGCTGTCTGCCCAGGCCCCCCCTTTATATCCCTCCTTTTCATACCAGGGGGATGTTCGTTTGACCGGGGGGAGGGGCATTAGGATCCCAAGACTATGCTGCATCAATATATATATATATGTTTTTCATAAACTGGTCAGGGAATGCATATCGTATTGTCCTGCACTGCATTCAAGACAAAACACAAAAGTGTGGTTTATTTGGAGCCCCTGGACAGTAGCCTGCTCATCACGCCTCACTCAGCTCCTAACAGTGGATCATGCACATGCTGCTGCAACTTCTTCTAGGCAATAAAGTCATCAGCACTAATGTGCTTGATGCAATGACTCATGTTAATGGGTTCTTTTCTAATTAAGTACAAGTCTATACTCATTAAACTCTAAATGGATATGCTGCCCTAACAAAGAAACAAGTTAATGCCACTGTATTCTCTCATGAGCAATACTCGCACTCAGGAAGGCACCGTTTCTTCAGAAGGGCACTACGGAGCTCAGCCGTCGCTGAAGCAAACCAAGGTCATTTCGAGCACCGTCTCGTAAAATAGTTTTGGCAATGGACTGAATCATAGTGGCGCTGAGCTTTGATAAGACTCCTCTGGGCACACAGTTGGTTGATTTACTTGAGTGAATGGTGGAAGTCCATGGCAGTGGACAGGGGGAAAACATCTCACCGTCGAGGGCACTCTGATTTTTATGCTGATGGGATTTGTTTTCCTTGGGCTGTTTGTGTACAGTACAGCACTCAGTGACACTTATTTGGACTGGCGTGATGTAGGCTGTCTGAACCATCTCTGTGTCTGACCGATATACTGTGGAGTCCTTGCGCAAAATAAATAAATAAGTAAATAAAAACAAGCCAGACTGTCATTACTAGCACGAACAATACAGGTATTAACATAGGATTACTGTATAGAGGGGTCTTTCTGTGACTCATATGTCCTTACAAAAAAACACCCCTTTCATTATTCTGCCATCATGAGAATAATGAACATTGTGTAACCTTTTATTTTGAGTCCCGCAGGGTTTGGTTGAAGGGTTTGTAAAATTGTTGTTAATTGCACCAACTGAGGTAGTAGTTAAGAACTGAAGGGTGGGCCTATGCATGTGGAACTTGCAGAACTCTAAGCCAATTCTGTGGGATGTTTTTGTAGTTTGATGTACTTTATTTCACCAAAAAAGAAAACAACATATTTGTCTACATTTGAGATGCAAATATTCTGAATCTGACCACATTTTGGTCAAAACGTTACTTGTGTCTTTGTGCTATTTTTTGCTAAAAATCTAAAAACACTATAGATCAGATCATGTAGGAAATTGATCATCAGGAGTGTTTTGAGCTGAAATGCCATACGTTTAATGAATTGTTTGAAATCATTAGATATTAATAAGGATGAATAAGGATATTTATAAGAACTTGTTCTTCAAAGCTTGACAATAGTCTAAACAAATAAACACCCTGGGTCTGCTTTGCTATGTATGTTTTATCCCATCTCAGGACTTTTAGTCTGAAATTTGAAAACTGTGATTAAAGAAAGCAAGTCAACAGCTCTTTCCTTCTCATTTTCCTCAATAACCCAATATCTGGGTCAGTGATGTCATTAACCCCTGATCAGTCAGAGTCTGCATGCAGGTTGAGCATGTACACAATACCTGAGAAAGGCAATCACTCCATGAAGCAGCTGCGTCACAAACAAGTGTCAAAATAAAAGTCACAAATAAAAAATTTGCAGTAACACACAACATTTCAGCTAAAACTACTGTCTCATATTTGTCTCTATAATTATAAACTTATTTAGTGTAATTTTATTTATTTCTGCTTATTTGCACACCTTTGTTTTTAAAAAAATTGACAGGAAAAAAAATACAAGGATGGTGTAAAGTTTATACCTTCATAAAAGAAGAACCCAAATACTTTGGAGTTGGTGGTATTTTACTTAGTGATCTTAGCCATTCACAGTACACAGACACACACACACCAAGTTATAGTCACATCTCTAGCTCTGTTCTCTTGTTACACACCTGCGCACCTCTCATTAGCGTCCCCTCGTGGTGCATTCACTAACACTACTAACACTAACATTCCATGGTGCGTTCGATACGATTCCATTACAATGTGTTAAACATTACAACATTACTGCAAACATTACAGACAGTTCATTAAAACAGTCATTTTTTTTTTTAAAAGGTTATCCATCTTTATTATCTTCATTGCCAGATACCCAATGCTTAAAACTACCTGAAGCTAAATTTAAAAGCTTTTGTAATTGTAATTTGTTTCAATAATCAATAATTAATCTACCAAAATAATTGTTGCAGCATATCCTGTATGCAAATATCTAAAACTGATGTTAGGTAAAGTTAGGGACTACATCATATACTGACTCACATTGGAATCACTTTGGTGTGCCAACCACCTCAAGGGCCATGGACTGACCTAGCCCCAACCCCAGCCGAGATGATTCACAAACCCGGTCTGTAGGTGAGTTGGCGTCACAGTGGGTCCAACAAGAATTAGGCACACGCGTTGACTCATGTCTTATGCCAAATAACGAGACTTAGGGACAGTGTGTTTTTTTTTTTGCTGCCAGGACTAGAGGGAAGCAATTATACCCTGGACAACTTGGGAACGTCGTCTGTTTTGGTTGATGTTCCTGGGCATGTAACACTGACAAAGGATGGCATGTATGAAGAGATAATAATGCACAGTGTACCTCAGAATGGAACACCACTATAGACTCCCGGAAAAGAATAAGAGAAACTTAATAAATCCATGTCTGCACTGGGTTAACTTCCACACTGCTCTGAAGCTTCACCTACACCTTTTTAGCATTTACATTAGCATGTATTTGGCACTGTGTCAGTTTTGTCTTGACATATTTTTGACACCTCACCCACACGTTGTTTTTTTTTTGTTTTTTTCACATTATCTACATTTCATTAAAACGTTAACACAGTCACCATGACTTTGACATGCTATCTTTGTAGCCTTCTTTAGACATGATTTTGTCTCACACACACATATACAGTGTATATATATATATATATATATATATATATATATATATATATATATATATATATATATGCACATTTAAGTGCACGTCTCCACTTTTGATATATCAGCCAGTGATTTAATGCATTACACTTTCATAGATCCTGACATAAAACCCAGTGGGACTCCATAAGATATGTTAAACCGAATGCTATCAGCATTATATTTAAATGAAACACATTTTAAACTCAGTACTTTTTACTACTGCCAAAGGATCATTTCAGTGTACGTTTACTGCTCTGTGCAAGTGTACATGCTCGACCTGCATGCAGACTCTGTCTGATCACTGACCCAAACAGTGTTGAAATTTCAGAATAAAAGTTCTGAGAAGGGATAATACTGACACATAATTAATACAAGTAATACGATAGATAGATACTTTATTGATCCCTTACAATCCCAAAGGAGAAATGACATTCTGTTTGTCTGTTTGTTTGTTTGTTTGTTTTCATTTTATTTGGACCACTGTCAAGTATTTTGAAGAACTTTTAATATTTTTATAATAACTATCCAAATCATTACAAATAATTCATCAAAATTCATGTCTGAGATATAAAATGTTATTTATTCCTTATAATCAATAAATGATATTCATACAAAATTTCAATTCTCTTACTTTCTACATCTCAAACAAAGACAATGAAAATAACAATATCTGAAGTGTGAATGTGTCTTATAAATACTTAAATTGTTTGGTGAATAAAAAGTACATCAAACTACAAAAAACATCCCACCAAATTGGCCAAGAGTTAGCTCAAATTTAGCTCATTCATCAACCCCAAAGAGATAAGCATGCTTGGTAGTTCTGATGCATCAGGATTATGTTTTTACCTACCTAGGGAAGGCTACATGGGAATGATTCATGTTGGCATACTTTGTTACAGCTTATGAAGTATCAACCTCAAACCAGATTTTCATAAAAGCTGTTTTGGATGTCTCTAGTCTGGTTAAAATGCTGCCTATCAAGACAAATGCCTGTGTAACTCAATGCAGATTGACTGCACTGTAACATGTTGGGGAAAACAGACAGAGAACAGAGGAGGCTCTCAGTTGTCTCTTCCTAGCAATTACACGCCTACTAAAGCAAGCCAAGCAGCAGTGGTTCAGCAGTAGATACTAAAGCTGCATTCATTATCCGCTGCCCACTGTTGTGCACGAACAACAGAGGAAGATCTCCTCTCCTCTGGCAGCAGGACTGGGCAGTTGCTGGGTCAGGCGCTCTCCTCATAAGCAAGAGGCTAAAAGCTGATGGAGCTTTATGAAATGTATAAGCTCAGCTAAGAACCTGGAGGCCTCCTGGCAAACAAAGGAGCAGTCGTCATCTTTATATCTTTTCTCAAGATTATGAATCTTTTTCTTTGTTATTTAATTATTATATTCGGTTTAACCCTTAGAACCCGAGATCTATACTTTGCAGGCAGTTGCATGCAGTATTTTAGGCTTCATAAGTCAGGATCAGAGTAACCTACACACATGATACACATACACTATCTAACCATGGTCTCATCATTGAGCAGTTAAAGAATAGTTAAGGCATTGTCTCAAATATCATCCAATTTGTTGGGGGCCTCAGTTTCTTAAAATGGTTTTCATTTGGACTTGGTGTTGAACTAGTCTTGAACTCTCTTAGTCTATGATTAAGAGTCTTAGACAATGACTTGGCCAGTTAAGGCCTGTTCTCCAAGAGGACCCAATTTTTTTTGGAGTTTAGATTTCTCAAGAGGGCTCCTTTGGACATTGCATTCAGTGGTTATTGAATAGTGACAGTCTTGGAGGAACAGACTGATCCTCACTGAGACTAGTAAAGATGTAGTAATTACAAAGTAATTAAAAGTTAATTAAGACTAAATCTCAAATAGGATCCATTTGGGGGTCTCAGTCTCTTGAAATGGCTTTCATTTGGTCTTGACTAGAACTCAACTTCCCTAGTCTAGACAGAGTGAATTTGAAGTTAAATATTAGGTATGGCTTCGCCTCAAACAGGACACAATTTGTTGGCTCATTTGGACTTGGTCTTCTCAGCCAGACAAGATATTTATATGCAATAAAACATATAACAAGGAATGGTTTACATCTGATCTTCTGAAGTCAATCACTTATTCAGACATTCAGAAACATTCAGAATACATAACACATGATTGACTATGATGGCAGTTGATCGTAGATGATTATAACGTCCTAAAATCAATGCAGTTAAATTGCCACCTACAGATCGATCAAATGACCAGCTAGATAGGTTGCTATGGTCCACTGATGCATTTTTACACCTCTACTCTTCAACCCCACCCCATCATCTGTCCCCTTTCTTGCAATCAATTCATTCTTCAGTGGACTGAGATTTGCAAGTGGGAGGAGAGTGAATGAAGCCTGAATTGGTGTCATGACCTTTGCTGTCCAGGAGGAAGCTCTATTCACTCTGCTTTCAAGAATAATGGAGAGACACTCTCCAATGTGTAGGTGATAAATGAAGATGCAATGCATGTGCTAGTAACGGACTGTCCATGTCATGGTGTCATTTATTCTCCAGTGGGCCTATGTTGTTTCTGAGATGGAAACTTGCACATTCATGGCACAACCTGTATATCCTACACTTTGAAAATTACCTCATACACATTTTTCACTGCTGGGTGAAGAAACAACTGAAGACCTGATGCAGTTGGTCGAGCACAAAAGCCAATGTTACAAGAGCTTTTTGAGATGGAAGTTTGTGTCAGGACATTGCCTGTCACTGCTTCTAAAGCTCTTTGTTCCTCCTTCAAGGTAACTCAGCGATGGGCTGACTTGTTTACCGTCAAACAAGGGAGAGTCCCTGAGCACAACATACAATAAACCTGTGCACAAGGGTGCTTTGTGTAAGCTGTCATTGTGCAAGTAAGCTGTCTACATGGTCAGCATTTTAAGCCATCAAGGGCCTCAAATATTAGGTTCCTCTTAAATTTTTTAGGTTGAGCAACAATGTTTCACCAAAGTCACATACACCCCCCTTAGCAACACCAAGGACATTTTATTGACAATTGTTGACAATCCCATGCCTAGTGTACTAGGGCATGATATTGTACAGTCCTAGCCAATATCCTCACATTCTTTTCAGCATCATCTCATATCTGATCACAAGTTGTATAACAAGGATCCACAGCAAATAAGGCGTCGGTCTCAGTTGGCCTTCTCTGCATGAATAAAACTCATTGAATTGAACTCATCTTCCCTGCTTTCCCTTTAGCTAAGTGACTTGTGCACCATGGGGTCATGGACGAAGAGTAGTTAGTACAATAAGACTGCATTCTTCCAGTAAGAAAGTGTGAAATGTGTGAGTTATAAAACATCTTCTGCATGTTCACTTCACTGCAGTGATGGCTATCTTTCAGTGGCTTCATTTGCAATATGTATATACATGCCAATGGGCAAGGCACGTTCACAACAGCTCTAAGACCTCTTTTCAATGGTTACTAAAGCTGTACCTTTCTGTGCTGGTAAAGACCCAATAAGGCTGCTTATGATTTGTATTTCATAATAAAGTGGCAGCTGCTTCATTATTACATAAATAAGACTTAACCTAATTTCTGTTAATAATCTGTTTCTACACTAACATTAGTAGCCAAATCCTCATCACTTCAAACTGTTGCACCACATTCATTCTTGCACAACTGCAATGATAATGTAGCAATCAGCAGCTATCTTAGTGAAGCCATAATTTGTCAGTTATGTATAAACCACACTCATTTGAAAGTGTATCAAGGATGTCATTTAATATAGTTGTTGTATAAAGCAAAAATAATTCTAGAATCCACTTTAACACGTCTGTTCATGCATTCAAGATCTACCCAGCTTTTACTTAAAGCATAACACACTGAAAGAATTGTGCTTAAGTATTAAAAGTGGATAAAAAAATAAGATTTGTCAGATAGAGACATCTATCTATCTGACAAGAAAAAAAAAAAAAAAAACAGATGGTGCATTTCCATATTATATTTTGCATAAATTGCATATATTTCAACAAGAAAATGTTCTGTTCCTCTCATCAAATTTAAACAAATCCATATTATTATTATTATTATTAATCCAAATTTCAACACCCATTTAATTTCCTTTATGTGTCACAAAACACATGAACACACATGCTAGGTTAGTTAATGTCATTTCTGAAAATTATGAAATGAAGCATTAGAGGTGCACATTTAGGGGCTGATAGTGCAGTTCTGACAATGAAAGACTACATACTACATAAAATGGAGTAATGACACCATTTCTATATTTTCTCAGATTTTATAATTTTTTTAAATATTTTGCTGACACTGCATTAGATGATTATTCACAACAGGTAATGAACAACAGGACTTTTATTCTGTAATTTGAACACTGTGTGGCATAGAAAGGGAGCAAACACCCCTTCCCTTTTTCCCTCTATAACCCAATATCTGGATCAGTGATGTCATTAACCCCACCCACTCTCGCTGATCAGTCAGTGTCCACTTGCAGGCAACTGCCTGCAAAATGTGGATCTCAGTTTCTAAGAGTTAAGTGCCAATGAACGTTTGTATGAAGCCCTTTTCCTGATTGCTGGCTCGCTGATGGTAAAGCTGGCAGTCCATTGGCATCTTTCTCAGCATTTTCTGGGTGGTCCACCAGTGGTTAAGCAGAGTATTAAACATGTGCCACTTCTTATCACTCATTTTCCACTCTGTCCATCTATTCATTTGTCTTTCCTTTGATATTTGTTGTAAACTAATTAAGTCAATCATTTTCATCCAGCACAGCATCAACAACATTTAAAGATGTATATTATACCAGGTTTGGTCTTTCTTTCCAACAGTTGTTGGCAATAGTTGTTTATTTTCTAAAATAAAAGTCTCTGTGCATTTAAGATTTATCTGTTCTAATGGAGATTAAAACCTAATTAGATCTTGTACTCAGGAGAATAATCCAGGTGGTCTGAGGGTGAACCAGCAGTGGCAAACAGTCAGCAGGTTGCTGACCTCTTCAAACCAGTGGACCGATATATGCGTGTTCTCTGGGGTGTAATATACTCTACTGAAAATCCAGCTAACACCAGTTCAGATGGTCTTTAATGTCCAGGGTGGTCGAAAAAGATGGTAATTTAGAGGAAACCGTGTCTTATTCTGCTTATAAAGCTGACTAATTACCCGAGCTCTTGAACAGCAGAGCTGTTCATCAAACTGAAGATTCTGGTGAACCAGAATCATCATGTGCTAGTTTGTCTTGCTTGAGGTGGCCTGGCTTTTAATTTGCAGGGCAATTATGATCTTAACCTTTGGAAACCTAGACCCATTTTGTGGGATGTTTCTGTAGTTTGACATACTTTGATTCACCAAAATTTAGAAACGTATATACAAGAGACAGTCACACATGACAGACATTGTAATTTTCAGGACATTCTAGACATTTAGATATTTGCATATCTTTTGTTTTGTTAAAAAATTTACTTACATCTACAATTTTTGTGAGGGGTTATTTTACTTCTAAGGAGTAAAACATATTTTAATTATATATTTTTTATAAATGATCTGTAATGATTGGTTTTACAAGGACATTTACAGTAACAAGTTCTTCAAAATACCTGGAGGTGGTCCAAACAAAAAAAAAAAACCAATAACCTCAATGTCACTTATTATTTGTATTATTTGTGTATGTATCAGTATTATCACTTCTCAGGACTTTTATTCTGAAAAAGGAGAGCAAACAGTACTTCCCTTCTCATTCTCCTCTATAACTCAATATCCAGGTCAGTGATGTCATCATCCCCACCCCCTCTCACTGATCAGTCAGAGTCTGCATGCAGGTTGAGCATGTGCATGTGGACGGAGCAGTAAACCTGCATTGGAAGCTCTTTTGTCATTTAAACAGAGATTTAATTGAATTGGATACAAGATAATTGTTGCTTGTTTTCTGATCTGAATTAATAGTAAATCTTGTAGTTTGTAATTTTATGTGTATCATGTCTTTATGTTACTTTGATCCTGAGATATGAAGCCTAGAAAATAGCATGTAACTGGGCTCTAGAAGTGAAAGTGACCAGCTAGTTATTATAGATTACTTCATATGATCATATTAAACAACATATTAAACACATTGTTTTATTTATTTATTATATTTTAATGGTTTAAACGATTTACTAACAGCTGAAATTGCTATATCAGCTTCAAAACCTGAGAAATATTTTTGACATTGAGGATATAAAGGGCATGATGCAGGGAGGCAGCAGCAAGATTAGCTTTTTTCTGTTTTTTTCCCCAAGATCATTAAATGAATTACACTGCTATGCTGACATTTTCGGAAACAGTTATGCTGAGTTATTGGCGCCAAATTAACCCCAGGGGTGCAGCCACTGTCCCTGCAGGTACAGATTTGACTTGACTCAAACAAAGATTGCAATATACAGAATTAGCCACTCTGTCAAAGTTCAGCTGTAAGGCTTTTTCTTCCCTGACAGCAGACTTTTCATCGAAGTGTCATGGAATAAGCGATTCTGTGGCACTTTTAAACGTGTTAGGATGTCGCAGTCCTTAATGAGGTGCGCAGGCTCTGAGATCTGGGGGTTCACAGTGTCCCTGGGGGGGCAGAAGCTGTTCGCTTCCTTTAGAAACTTTTAATGAAGCTTCAGAACTCTTTCTATGAACTTGTATCTTCCATGTGGGAAGAGCAGAGATTAAAAAAAAAAAAAAAAAAAAAAAAAAAAACATTTATCAAAGCAGTGGGTTTAAATAGTTTGAAATATTTGATGGTAATATTTTAATATGTTGTTTCATCACTTCCATTTGAGTTCATTCTAAAGCCTGTTGGTGTCAATTATTGGTAAAACTTACATTTATCATTGTTGTCCCCAGAAGGAAGTGTTGGATTGCAATGTTGTTCAGGAAGAAGAAACAATAAAAAAAAAAAAAAAAAAAAACCTGAAATTGCCAATATTTATTGATCATGTACAGAAGCTGTGTCTCTGAGTGTGATGTTGGGTAAAATGCAACATGCCAGATGTCTCACCTAATGGTGTGCTGTGATAATCCATCGCATGCAGCTTCAATGTTCTCAAGCAGTTCCTGCAGATTGTGAGGTAGGGGATGAGTGTTGACAGTGTGTCCAATAGCAGGGGATAGTTCTGGCAATGTGGCTGTTTGAAAATTACACACACTCGCTGGTCATGTCCTCCAAGCCAAAGGCATCACTGAAGATGACCTGCTGCCATTCTGAGTGACTCCATGACTGTCTGACACAACACCATTGCAATCTGGCATTATTCAAATGGTTAAGTGCAGTCATCATAATGGTCTATATGCATGTAGTCTTGTGCCATGCAGCAGTCTACTGACACTAACAGGATGACCTGACCACTGCCTGCTGAATGTCCAAAATCGTGGCTGTTTGGTCACTCTGCGCATGTTGCTCAATCTTGTTTTTGGCTCTCCATGGTTTGTAGAGGTCTCCTAAAGGGATTGATGTTATAAAGTTCGGGATTGTTAAAAAATATTTGGGATCAATGGAAGCCCAGGCCAGACAACGCCCCTGCTATTGGCAGTACAGGGGTTGGACAATGACTGAAACACCTGTGATTGTAGTGTGGGAGGTTTCATGGTTAATTGGAGCAGCCTGGTGGCCAATCTTCAATAATTGCAACTTGAACCAGTAAGAGCAGAGTGTGAAGGTTCAATTAGCAGGTAAGAGCACAGTTTTGCTCAAAATATTGTAACGCACACAACATTATGGGTGACATACCAGCGTTCAAAAGAGGACAAATTGTTGGTGCATGGCTTGCTGGCGTATCTGTGACCAAGACAGCAAGTCTTTGTGATGTATCAAGAGCTACGGTATCCAGGGCAATGTCAGCACCACCAAGAAGGACCAACCACATCCAACAGGATTAACTGTGGACGCAAGAGGAAGCTGTCTGAAAGGGATGTTGGGGTGTTAACCCGGATTGTATCGAAAAAATGTCATTCCCAAGATGAATTGACACTGTATTGGCTGCAAAAGGAGGCCCTATTACACCATACTAATCAATTATTGTGGTCTAAACCCAGGTGTTTCAGTGTCATTGTCCAACCCCTGTACTTTTCTACAGGGACTAGACCAACTATGTGTGTGTTTGCACATTTGTGTCAGCAACTGTTGCAACATAAAGTAGCTGAAGGCTTTAAGTAGACAGAGTGTACACAAACATTTGGACATATAGTGTATATAACAAGCTTGTAAACAGACTTGCAAAACCCCATCTGAGCACTTCTCACCCCAACCACCTCAAGGAACAACTTAAAATACTCAATATATGCATTTTTAGAACCTTTTAGAGGTTCATCAGGAAAGCACCCAAGAATGCACCCAAGGAAAGCAAGTCAACGCTATAGTCCCTGTAAAATTGCAGCATAATCAGTACTTTCTTTTACAGTCCAGATTCAGTTTTGTTTATAGATTAACATAAAATGTACAATGGATGTCCATGGGTGCTTAATGATGGTGGTGTTTGGCGAATGTTGTGTATGCCAGCAGACAAGCAACAGAAATCCACATTCAGGATCATCCCGCAGTTCAGTGCAGTGCTCTTTAACTTCCATGGGATGAGCATAAAACTCAACATTGTGTTAACATCACAACACTGGACACAGCACCTCAAAATGGGCTTGTGAAGTGACTATCTGGACCCTAGAACACTAACAACATGAGATGAGGTCCGATATATAGGATGGTAGGATTAGTTTGCAGCACACACCCAATGAAACCATGGACTCCAGTTGTCAACAAGACACTGTGCAGGTTGGTCATGGTTCCATACTGGTGTGGGGTGTATTCCAGTGGCATGGGTTTGGTCCACTGGTCCAACTAAAGATGTCATTGAACATTACCCACATGTTTCACTGCTTGATGACCATTTGCAGCCCTTTATTCCCCTACAATGGTGGGAAATTCTAGCAGACCCAGGTTGTCAAATTCGGAAATGGAATGTCCCATCCATCTGGCACCCACCAATGAGCCTCATGGAAAGTGATAATTCACAATGCCTTGCCATGAGCGCACTGGTCAGTGTTCAATCTCAATTACGAGATTACACAGGTGTGACTGTTTAACAGACGTCTGGCATGTCAGTGTATAAGTGTTTTTGTACTTCTTCTGATACATCTTAACTAAATGAAGCTTCTTCATTTCTTTTCCAGCTTAACGTTTGTCCTATAAATGAAGCAAAAAGCAGTCAATCATGTCATTTTACACAGACGCGCTGGATAACAAGAGAATAACCAAAAGCATTCTAAAGAATTCAGTTTCAATAGTGCAAAAATAGTCACAAACAACAGTAGCAACTGGCTCACATCAAGGGATGACCTTTCGTCCCTCGGGTGCTCGGAAGAACACAGCAACAATATAAGCTGTGTCCTTAACGAGTTGTAAAAAAAAAAGAAGTTTGGATCTTTCTGTTTCTCTCTGTTACATTTTCAGGCAGTGAATGACTGTCCAATTGTTCTTTTATTCTAGTCAGCATAGCTAATATCTACAACCATGACCACACCTGTGGCCAGTGTAATGGTAAAGTTACAGTCAAGTTTTAATCCCATAAAATCTCAGTTTAACCAGGAGGAATTTAGAGGCAGTAATGTTATAATGATTATAATCTTGCAACTTTGCAATATTACAATAAATGGAATTACAGTCTTTGCTGAAGGTCCACTGACAACCAGGGTCTAGAGGTTTTCACTGATCCTGACATACACACTAGACAAGGACAGAGCATACTGCACCCCCCACCCCCTGGGCAACAGCGCTGGACAAAACAAGACAGTAGGGAGGAAGTAAGGGAAAAATAACAAGACATCAGCACCTGAAAGCAGCAAAAACAGAAGTCACATTCTTTGAAAGACAGGTGGAACCTGGTGAATGATCTGAAAAAGACTGAATAATCCTATGGTGTATTATTAAGTAATTAAAGTGCAATCTTACAAACATTACATATTCTTATTTCTACATTCACTATTCCATTTTACCAGCTCCACTAACCACACAATAGCTCTTTGTAGTTCTATAATTACAGAATGTAATCAATCTGTTTCTCTGTATAATTTGTTATTCTCCTGTTCCTCAATGGTCGGGACCCCACAGGACCGCCACAGTACTATGTGGGTGGTGGGTCATTTTCAGCACTGCAGTGACACTGACATGGTGGTTAGTCAGTGATATCATCACCCCATACCCTCTTGCTGGTCAGTCAGAGTCTGCATGCAGGTTGAGCATGTACATATGGGCAGAGCAGTAAACATGCACTAGAAGCTCCTTTGGCATTTAAACTGGGATTCTGATTATAATGTTTAAGAACCTGCAGAACCCCAACACAGCAGGTATTATGTGGGTGGTGAGTCATTCACAGCACTGCAGTGACACTGTCATGACGGTGGCGAGTTAGTGTGAATTGCACTGGTGCGAGTGGATCAGACACAGCAGTGCTGCGGGAGTGTTTAACCCACTCAGTGTCACTGCTGGATTGAGAAAAGGAATATCCAACCAATGGACGCCCAGGATTAGAGGATGACCAGCATAAACTAAAACAGACCAGCTTCTGTCTCTGACTTTACATCTACAGGGTGGAGCAACTAGGTAGCAGTGTCTAATAGAGTGGACAGTGAGCATAATGTTTAAACACTCCAGCAGCACCACACCACCACGTCAATGTAACAGCAGTGCTGAGAACAACCTACCACCTGCATAATAGCCCTTCTGTGGTGGTCCTGTGAGATTCAGATAGACTACAGTCTGTAATTATAGAACTACAATGTGCTCTTGTGTGGTCAGTGGAGCTGATAAAATGGGCAAGTGTAGAAACAAGAAGGTGGTCATGATGTTATAGTTGATCAATGCATATTTAACAGACATTTGGGACATGATGTTACGGCATTAGGACTGGGAACCATTGGTGGTTAGCAGTGGTGTTACACTGGCATCAGTACACCTATTCCAACTACTGCTAACACAATGGAGGAGCTCAGTATTCATGGAGGAGAACATTATCTGCTGATGCTGTATCATCTAACAGATGCACACATAGGCTAGCATTGCCCGTGCTGAATGATGGGGGGAGAGGGAGGGCCAGCTATGCTCTCAGAGACGCCCAGCCATGGTTGGCTGTGGCGTCACTAGGAGGTTGAACCTGCGCTTAGATAGCTGTGCCACTTGAGAACACCACATTATAATTCTTAACATATACTATATTAATAGTATATTAAGATCACATTCTATTCTCTTTAAAGCACAAATAGGCAGAATGTAAAATCTTGCCATGAGGGACACTGTCCATCAATGGCCGCTCTTGAATTGCTTCGCCTGGAAATCATTTTGACTACGAGCCTATAATTATTAACCTTCTTCATATTCCATTAAGGCGAAAATTAAAATGACCTCATATTCTGTGGCTTTCATGCCTCTACTCCGTTCTCTGGATGGCTCTCCCCTGGCTGCTGCTGGAAGAGAATGAATGTTAGAATATTTTCCCCTCTCTCTCTCTGGTCTCGTTAGCAGTGTGCGCCTGCAATGAGCTGGAAAATGGGCCCGATTCTCAGTCTCGGTGTGGAGACGACCCACCTCTCACTCACTCGCCCGCCACTGCTGCTCTTCACAGGTCAGTGACCACATGCCACTCCAGCCACTCTCACTCTGACTCTCCCTCTCCCTCTCTTTCACTCTCGCTGAGGAAAAAAAAAAAAAAAAAAAAAGAACCCAGAAAAGACCTTTATATGATATCAGCTGAACAAAAGCAGGTAGGGCTGAGCTTAAAATGGACCTGATGATTGATGAATTCATGACATGGGTTTGTTACAGTAGGTAGAAATGAAGAATAAGTAGCTGTTACATTAATGTAGAATATCTCTATATGCTGTGTAAGTAAAAAAACCTTCATTTGACCTTCTGAATACACATCATGTGTCCAAACACATTTGGAGACCTGAGCAGCACACCTATAATAGCTTATTTGACATCCTAGTCTAAAACCTTGGGTAGTAAAATGGAGCTGCCTCACTGTTCACCCCACCCAGTATGTTCCGTCATTTTGGCATCCACCAAACTCAAATTTGTCTTTGCACCATTTCACCCAATGCTTGGCATTGCACATACTATTACACTCATTGACAAACAAAATAGTTGCACCCAGAAAGAATCAACCAACAGGAATGAAAATTGGTGGGTGACATTGTGAGACATGCAATTCAAGTTTCATGCTGCGCATGTGCACAGGTGGGCATGTGAACATTCAAGATGGTGGCACATTGTGGGGCAGTGGCGTCTCCAGTACCCTCTTCCAAAACATTCGGGTAAAATATTAGCTTATAGGTGGAGTGCTTTGGTCAGACTTTGAGATTTTGTTTCAACCAGCAAATTATTATGCCGTTTAGGGACTGCAGAATTCAAAGCATGCCACAAACTGGGCATTCTATGCCAGCAAGACCCAGAGGCCCACACAGCGGCAGTGCATACTTAACTCCCCAGCTGCTTCTTGGGTGCTGTGGATCAGGCTGCCCACTACTCTGGGCATGTGTGCTCAGTGCCCCCTAGTGTGTGAATTCACTATTGTGTATGTGTGTGTATCACTGTGTGTGGATGGGTTAAATGCAGAGGGTGAATTCCCCTTTGTGCAAAACACAGTGGGACTAAGAGCACCTTTACCTTTTAGCTTCTGCTCCTCAAATGTACAGGTTGGAATGTGTTTAATTAGTAAGATGAATCTGTGACTGGATTTATGTCAAAGTGTGTGGAAGATGTGACAGTTACCAGAAATATTACCACACATGCCAATCACAAATCCTGGCTCACTAGAGAGGTGCATGCACTTCTAAAAGCATATAATGCTGCCTTCAAGTCAGGGGATAAAGATGCTCTTAGATCTCTTAGAGCCAATTTGAACCAGAGAGTAGAAACAGCAGAGCATGCTTATGGACAGAAAGTCCAGTCCACTTCACTGACTCCAAAGACAGTTATGGACTATAGGCCATGCCCACTACCCAGCACTGACTTCCTCAACATACTTAATACTGCAGATTTGAGGAGAACAACACCATCCCAATAATGAAAGCATCCATCAGTCTGGACAATGAAGTACTCTTTCTTGATCCAGCTGATGTCTAGAGGACCCTATAAATGCTCAATCTGCAGAAAGTGGCAGGTCGTGGCAACATATTAGGCTGTGTGTTAAGGGAATGTGCGGACCAACTGGCACAGGTCCTCACAGATATCTATAACACTTCCCTAAGCCAAGCCATTGTTTCTCAATGCTTCAAAGCCACAATCATCAGACCACTGCCAAAGAAGTCATCAGCATCATCACTCAGTGACTACTGCTCCATCATGATGAAGTGCTTTGAGAGACATATAGATCACATAACATCCAGACTCCCTGTAACGTTCAACCCACTCCAATTTCACTTAGCCTGAATCATCTAGAAAACAAGAACAGCCATGTGCAGATGCTTACCACACAGTTATGTTCAGATGCTCCATCTTCAAAACAGTCATCTCCCAGCACCGAGCAAGGAAACCCAGCCCATTAGGCATTGACACTCCACTATGGAACTGGTTATTGCACTTCTTAACAGATGTACCACAGGCTGTAGTTGGAGAAGACACCTCCAAAACCTTCAAAATAAACATTGGAGCTGCTCAGGGATGTGTGTTGAGTCCTCTGATGTGCACCCTGTTGATCCATGAACCAAGTACAACTCAAACCATATTATTAGGTTTGCAGACATTACTACGGTTGTGTGCCTCATCGGTGATGAAGATGACTTGACATACACACTGTGAAGTCTGAGAAGATCAACAAGTTTCTGGGGGTGCACATTACAGGCAACCTCATATGGACCCTACACACACCACCTCCTTCATCAAGAGGGCACAGCAGCACCTCCACTTCCTGTGAAAGATGAGTAGAGAAAGAGCTGCCAGACTCAGTATAAGCTTTCTCCCGCAGGCCATTAGACTACTCAACACTGTTTGACAGGTAGGCCTATCAGAACTGTTGAACTCTAAACATAATGTTTACCAACATCTCCAGTGTTAAGTTTACATTTACCAAGTTCTGAATGACATGCAGTGTGCAATAACACTGAAAATGTGCAATATTGTTTTTCTACACAAGTGAAATATTTTGTATATATAATGTATACTGTTATATTTATGTCTCGTCTGTACTAATATGTGACTAATTTGTCTTATATGTTTTTTGCGTTTGCCTTGCACATTGGAGTTTAGAGAAATGCAATTGTTTTCAGCTATGCACTCCTGCTGTAAAGTCTGAATGGCAATACAGTTCACTTGTGCTGTTGTGTTGGTAGCATCACTTGCAAGAAAAGTATACCTCAGAGAAGAGTTCAAAAGCAGATTGAGCAATTTGGAAGAGTTTGTGAAAGGTCGCATTGCAGGCCTCTGGGAAACACAGATTTTTTATGTATTATGCACAATAGCAGTCATGCAGAAATTACCATAGCATGTTGTAGATGAATTTAAGTAAATATAAGAAGGCATACACCAGTAACATGAACCATCTGAGACCTACACAAACCACGGAGAGGGAAAATAGTGACATTGAGAGTTATCATGTTAGCGCCAGCACCATAGGCTGGCACAACCCATTACGACTACCCTTAACACCATATTGACCTCATTAATATTGTAAGGGTTTTGTCCCAGACTGTAAAGGAGTCAGTCAGAATGCCAGCAGTTTGCCAGACTTATGCCTCATTGAAAATGTGTGGGGTACACATTTACACATTGAACATGCCATCAACACTCCACCCCTGCTGCAAAATCTGCAGGAATTTAGTGAGAATATTTAAGATGTATGAGATGGATTATCACATTAGGTTCAGTTAGGAATCTGTGTAACTCAATTCCGAGATGTCTGGCGTGTTGCGTTATACCCAACACTATACGGAGAGACACTGATTTTGCATGTGAAGCTCAACAAATATTGCCCATATCAGTCTACATTTTTATTCATTAACATGATTCTGAAGATCACAGGTCACTTTTTATGCTGGTTTTAGGACATAGTCTGTCATGCTCTCCTTTGGATTGCCAGTTCTCCTCAGTTGTAATTCTACATTTCTTTGGTTTAACATTGGGTGAATCAACAGATGAAGTCTGAGCCTGCCATTCTAATTTCTCCATGTTTTCAGTAGTTTCTTGTATTGCTGTTCTGTTCATAGCAGCGATATTAGCAGCAGGAAACCAGTAGAAGCTACAAGATCACACACATGAAGTGGCCAGAAACGTGACCAGACCTACCAGACCACTGTTTTCAGAATTCACATTAGTGTATTGTATGTACGTTCCCTAATATTGCTGTTTTCAATTTTAAAAAGGGAAATCTTAATGACTACAGCTTTAATAAAAAGAAAAGAAAAATGGCAATAGTAGTAGTTGCAATGAAGACATTAGGAATATAATATACATAAAATATTAAAGAGAAAAGCAGATAAATAAATGAATAAAATAAATAGATAACAAACAGATTCGTCACATTAATAAGCTGTATTATGGGTGAACTTGAACATCCAAAAAAATTTATTTATTTCATAAAAACGCCAATTTAAAAAATAAAGTTTTTAATTGCTTTTGAAAGCTGTTAATGGTGGGTGTTCGCTGAATATCAGGAAAGTGTTCCACTGTTTTGGTGCAATCTGTTTCCCAGTTTGTTTGTTTTTTGTACTCCATTTCTGAAACATTTAGCAGGCCAGCATTTGATGACCTATGAACAGAATCCAAATCATGTTCAGTCAGGCATTCAGAGATGTACAAAGGTGATAATCCATTAAGAGTTTGAAAAACCAATAAAACAAACCCAAAATCAATTCTGGAAGTAAGAGTCAGTCACTGTAGTGATGCTAGAATGGGAGTAATGTGCTCTGTCTCTCTTATACGTTGTACTCACTGCAGCATTCAAGTTGCATTTGGTTGTTTTGTTTTCTGGCAGTCCCATGAGCAATGTGTTGCAGTAGTCTTGATGCACGAATACAAAACATGGGTCAGTTTGTCAGAATCATGCAGCTTGAAGAAGGAATTGACTTTGGTCAACCTTTAGAAGCCTAGACCAAGGTTTTTATTCACCAAAAAAGAGAAAACGTGTTTATAGGAGACTGTCATACATGCCAGAGAGTGGTATTTTCAGGAAATCCTAGGCTACTCAAATATCTTGTCTTCATTTGAGATGTAAAAAAGAGAATTTAGATACTTGTGTATTTTGTGGTCCAGAAAAAAACAAAAACAAAAGGGAATATTCCTTAGGATTTTGTTATTTATGTGTGTATCAGTATTATCTCTTCTCAGGACTTTGACCATTGTGTGAAAAAAAAAGAAAGCAAGAAAACAGTTCCCCCTTCTGATTTTCCTCTATAATCCAATATCCGAAGTCAGTGGTATCATTAGTCCTGCCCCTTCTCTCCTCCTCTGTTCACATGTACATAGCAGTAAACATGCATTGGCATTAAAACTGGGATTTACTGATATGTGGATCATGTTTGTAGGTTACTCTGATCCTGAGTTATGAAGCCTAGAATTCAGAATGTTACCGGCCGTGAAATGCGGATCTTGGTTCCTAAGGGTTAAATGTTTATTTACTTCCTGTCTTCTTTTTGTTGTTTCATCCATGTGCTCCTAAGCACATGGGTTGTTTGTTTTTTGTCCTTGTCTCCTCCTTTGCTCTGCCCATTCCCATGGGTGTCTGATTTGTAACCCTTCCCCCTCGTTATCATGTCCCAGGTGTTGTCTATGTCATGTTGTATTTAAGACCCTTTGTCTCAGTCTGTCTTTGTCAGTCCTTTTGTTTCTGTTAGTTTGTTGCTGGTATGTTTTGTTCCCTGTTTGTTAGTTAGTATAGTTCTGTTTTGTTTGTACTTTGTTCCCCACTTTGTAAGTAAGTGCTTTGTTTTTCTTTATTTATATTACATTCCTACCCCTGCATTTCCCTCTGTACCCTCGTCCTTGTTCTGTCTGCTCATGCCTGACATATACTCAGATTCCAAACTTATATTAAGTAAATGTACAAACTAAAAATGTAGATTGTAGAGCCAAATTTCCCAGTTGTAACTTCTTCTCACTGAATTTTTTTTCCAGTAATAAAGATTTAAAATATTCTCTTCATTCAGTTTTAGGAAAATGCTATTTATTCAGGTAATGATGGCTGATAGACAGACTGAGAGTGTATGTAATGTACTGAAACATTCAGATCAACTGATAAATACAATTGTGTTTTATCTGCACAGCTATGAAAATGTACTCCATGCCTTTATTATTATGTCCTAAGAAAAACATAAAGAAAATAAAACTGGGCCTAATACCATCAGTTTTGAAGAATGCTTATCAAATAAATTTTGATTTGAGTACCAAGACCTGTGTTACACCTAAAAGAATATCATTCTCTCCATGCTTTCTTTTGAAACAGTTTCGAAACACTTATGTTTCCTGAGTCCAACCCAAAGTTTTACCCATGATATTAAAATATTAGGGTTAATCATGTCAGCTGTTAAGCTGTTGTCCTAAGCACTTCAATTTCACAACACTTAACGTTGGCTGGGGTAGCTCTAGCTAGACAAACATTTCTTAAATCTATGGAGATTACATGGACATGTGCTCAATTTGGAAGCAATGGTCTGTGACTGAAACCCCTGAACATAACAATTAGAAAGGGTGTCCACATACCTTGTGTAGATGTAGATATTTGGTGTCAATTATGATATGGATACTGCATTTAATGGCAGGTCACTCCTGTTGGACAGCTGTGGAAGGTCAAATAAAATGCATGCTTTTCTCATAGAAAAAAGGGGGACATAGTAAACTGTGCCAGTATATTAAAATAATATTTCTATCAACTGCATAAAAGCATGTGCTGCTGAACGTAAAAGATGTATTACTTCTTAACAGATGTTTGGTGCCAGAATCAGCAGCTGTGGATGAAATATAAGTAGCTCTTTTACAAGATAGTACATTTGTTGATGAGATGAAGCCTGCATCCATTAACTGTAACATGATGTTTTACATGTGTTTATATACACGTGAAGCAGAAGTAGTTCATCTCTTTAAGTCAATTTACACATCTCTCAATGCCAAAGCAATATATTGAAAACTGGGATTAATGGGATGGATTCCAGAGGCAAGCATTACATGGACTGCTTGACATTTTCACTATTACTGTACGGCCATGTTTGCTTTTCTGTTTCTCATATTGCATCCTCTGAAGACCATTTCTACTACGAACAATTTGTCTTCCTGACCTCCAAAATCGATATGTAATTCAAATTAGTAGCTCTGAAAAAAGGGCACGGTAGGCTGAGTGCTGGCTGGCATACATGTTTTCTGAGTAGAAAAATGCCAGGGAAATTTCAGGTGGGAATTATGAGCACTGCTTTAGACACACAAGTCAGAGGTTTGCATACTCAGAAACAAACAAATAAATAAATAAATAAAAATCTGAACCATGCTTTCTGAAGTAGAAAAGGTGTGTAAATGGTGAGGTTCAGTGTCCTAACAGCCTGTAAGTTATGACATGGTAAATTTCTGTGCTGCACAGTGCCATATAGGATGGTATTTATTTTAAGTGCTGTCTCTCTATCTATTCATCTATCCATCTAGATATAGTATGTGGAGAGGAATGTTCACAATTTCATCATCTGCACGTCTCATCACTATTAACTGTGGGGGTGATGATATACAATATAGATATTTCATATAAATATTTATGTTTCTACACTCACTGTCCAGTTTATCAGCTCCACTGACCACACAGGAGCTCTTTGTAGTTCTATGATTACAGGCTGTAGTCCAACTGCTTCTCTGCATACTCTGTTAGTCTCCTTTCACCCTGACCGTCAATTATCAGAACCCCACAGGACCACCACAGAGCAGGTATTAGGTGGGTCGTGGGTCATTCTCAGCACGGCAATGACTTGACGATGATGTGGTGGTAGTGGTGTGTTAGTGTGTTTTGCATTATTTATGAGTGGATCAGACACAGCAGTGCTGCTTGACTGTTTAAACAGTGTCCACCCACTGTCCACTCCTACATAATTGCAGAGAGAAGTTCATCTGTAGCTCAACAATTTGTGTTTGGTCTCTGGTTCTTCATCAGTGTCACAGGATGCTGTCCAATGGACACTGTTTTTATTTGTTTATTTATTTAGCTCTCTAGCTAGCTTTACATTAATTTAGCTAGCTAGCTAGCATTTTAGCTAGCTATTTAGCTAGCTAGTGTTTTTTTTTTTTTTTTTTTTTTTTTTTTTTTACAACAAAGCATTAGCTAGCTAGCTAGCATTTTTTTTAAACAACAAAGGAGTTGTCACAAAGCAGATTTAAAGAAATCTTTCTCCAAGCCTCAATTGAGCAATCCAACAGGCAACAGTGGCAAAGAAAATCTCCCACAGGCTACAAACAACAAAACTTGAGAGGAACCAAGGCTCAACAGAGGAACCTATCCTCCTCTGGTTGACACCAGATAGCACCAACATAGGCATAGAAAGTTGTGAAACAACAGAGAAGTGTAAGTAGCAGTCAATGTAATGTAAATGGGTAATGAGTTATGTGGGAATGAAAGTGTTGGCTGGATATTTCTGGTTGGTGGACTGTTCTCAGTCCAGCAGTGACACTGCGACAAACTACAAAACACATCGTACCTAAACATTTAAATGCTTTGTCCACATATACATGCTTAACCTGCATACAGACTCTGACTGGTCAGCAAGAGGCTAATGCTATCCCTGATATTGGGCTACAGAGGAAAATGATCAAATTCATGAGAAGGTATAATACTGATACATCCATAAACAACAAAATAATAAAGCTTGATTTTTATTTTTTAATTCCATCAAATAATTCATCACAATTATTGCATTTCCAATGCAAAAACACTTTTTGACGATCAATTTCCAACATGCTTTCTAAAGTCCTTATTCATTTTCAAGAGGTACTGCAGTTTTTTTGCACCATTGAACAAATATGTGTAAACTGCAAAGTAATTTATACATTTAAAACTCAGGACTCAATAAATTTTGAGCTCATTATCAACTTGTTGGCTCTGTGAAGCAAACCAGATGAAACTGTAATGTGACAATAATTGATTTTAAACCATTGCGCCAATCTCCATACAAAGGGCCTTGATATTTCACTCAGAAGAACAACAAGAAGTAATGAAGTGAAATCTCATCTGCGCAAGACAGCTGCGAATTCTTACTACGCGCTGGACTGACATCTGACAAGCTTGTCAGAGGGAGCCATAATTCCAATCATTCGATCATGGTTGGCAGAGTGTGTCAGGTGAAAATTGCCAGCCTCAATTGCTACATGAAGATGAGAAGCTGTCCACCAGCTGTGGCCACTGGTTCCTTCTTCATTGAGATTGACAGCGCTTACATTGTTTACAGGCTGGCCGAGCCAAAGGTGACCCATCTGCTCTCTATGTACCAGAGCATGTATCCACAGCTTTTGTGATACTGTACTGTGTGTGTTACAATGCTGCTTATGTCATCTCTCGGCTTTCTGTTGGGTTTTTGATTTGTTGTCAGACGGGAGTTTTTATTGCAGCTGTACGATTTAATGTTTTAGGTAATAAATGAAAGAAACTGGAGCAAATGTTTATATTGTTCTTGAATTGTATGATTTTAGATTGATGTCTCGGTCTTTGTACAGGTTTACACTGGAGTTCATTCATCGTGATAATGGTGCAAAAATCAGGATGAACTGAAGAGGAATTCATGCAAATGTCACTATTCTAGCTTTAACCACTACCTAACTTAACTCTTAGTACCCGAGGTCAGTTGGCAGTTATGTGCCATCTTCATGTCTCAGGATCAGAGTAGCCTACAGACATGAAGACAAACATGGCTTACGCTATCCATTGTGTGATGAACGATCAGTGAATAATCCATCTTGGACAACATAAAAAATCCATCCATTTCCAACTGAAATAAATCCCAGTTTCAATGCCAAATGAGCTTCCAGTGCATGTTTACTGCTCTGTCCACACGTACATGCTCAACAGACTCTGACTGATCAGCATGAGGGGGTGGGGCTAAAAATGTCAATGAGTCAGATAATGGGTTAAAGGTGATAATGAGAAGGGAGGAGAGGTTTGCTCTCTTTCTTTGCTCACATGTACAAATTTCAAAATAAAAGTCCCGAGAAGGGATAATACTGATACATATTTAAATAAAATAAAGAAGGATATTCAGGTTGCGTTACTTATTTTATTTTCACCACTTTCAAGTATTTTGAAAATGTATTATTATAAATATCCTTGTCAATCTAATCATTACAAATAATCAAAATTCTGGCTTTTTTGTTTATTGTTGTAAATGTTGATAGAACTACAGGATATGGCATTGAATAATAATGCAAAGTTGACAACATGAGGTTAATCAATTTTATATAAATACATTTTTTTCTATGACATTGGTCAAAGTGTCTCTGTGCTTATGTTGTCTATCATTTAGTAAAAGAAGAGTGTGTGTCTTCTTAATAGTTGTTTACAGCCAGTTTGACCTTATGCTGAATTTCGCCAATTAAAAAAGAGAGAAATAGCCCTGCATATCCACTCTTTTGTGCATAAAATGTCTGGAGTGTTTGTGTGCTCATGAAGCAAATTAACCTTCATTTCCTTTTTTTCTGCTGCCTTTGTCAGAAGCATATCCAATTAAACTGAATTATCAATGCAAGCTTAATTTTAATGATCATCAAATTTATTGAATCCTTCTTGCCAATCTATTGGCAACATCATATCCACATGCCTTGCTTCATTACACATTCAGTCTTCACCTTTTGGTTTCTCAGAACATCAAGATCATTGAGGACTTCTGTCCCCTTGACTTGAATTACTCTCTCATTTCTGCTAAATCGAAGCACTTTTTATAATGCGATCATGTCTGAAAGCCAAAACGTTCCCTGAAAAATATGCCTCCTGTACCAGTTCACCTTATCTAACTTAGCCCACAATGCGGACAAAGGAACCATTTACATAGAACATAGGAGCATTACAATGACTCAGCTCACTGTCAAAAGAAGGACACAGAGCTAACAGAGACTGTTCTGTCACACAGAGCCTGTTAGTATGAGATGGATCATAATGGCTAACTGAACACTAAATCATAAGCGGAGACTCAAAGGGCCAACAGAACCAGAGTGAAGAAATGTGGAAAGAAGGATGGAAAGAGGAGTTTGTATAAAGATTTTTAAGTTATTACTTTTACATTTCACATCATATTTTAGGTGTCCACATTAAGCACTACAAATCCAACAACTGCTAATTAACATTTGGAACCCAAGACTTATTTTGGATATTATTGTAGCTTGATGTACTTTTATTCACCAAAGAAATGAGAAGAGTATTACCTGACAGTTGTCTAAACAAAATTAAAAAATAACCTGAAGGTTCTTTATTATTTTTTTTATTATTTATATGTTTATCAGTATTATCCATTCTTGGGACTTCTATTGTGAAATCTGAATACTATACTGTGTACAATAGAAAGTGAGTAAACAGTCCTTACCATCTCATTTTCCCAAGTCAGATCAGTCACAGTCTGTATGTAGATTGAGCTTATATATATATATATATATATATATATATATATATATATATATATATATATATATATATATAAAATGCAATTTCTATTCAATTTCTATTCTATTCTATGAAAAGTGGTCTGAAGAGTGCAAAGAAAGGAGACAATGCTGCTGGTGTAGTTCTATAAGCTCTACAGCTTTATCAATGTTTAAAAGACATCCACAGATGTCAGAGAATAGAGAACTGAATTTTGTGCAATGTCATTTTTAAGTGTCTTTTAAACGCCTATCAGCGTTGACTAACCTGGGTTGCATGTCCACTGATGTCTAACAGAAGTCCGACTCAGAAATTCAACTAATAAACCCACCTTACACCTCAACAGATGTCCAGTAGAAGCTCTTGTGCCTGTCTGTATGTCCTACCTGTAAAAGGGAGAATGACACCTCTATGAGTGCAACTTTGGGCTCGACATGCTGCTATCTGCACTATGGAACTTTGGTGGTGCTGTACAAAACATCTCACTAGCACAATGTAATGCTGTATATCATATTTGTATAAAATTGTGTAAAACTACCATTAAAATCCACTTATACATTTCTTCATCACTGCTAGTTCTGTATCGTTCAGCTCAGAGTTTGCACTATACCTGTAGGGGGAGTCCAGGAGCAAAACATGAATTTTCCATAATGCTGCTTTAACACACCAGCTAAAGTAAGCATGTTCCAAAGCATTTAATTTGTGTTTGTATGTAACACTGTTACCCACCGTTGGGATTGATATTATCCACATATCTGAGTGAAGGACTGGGATGTTAGAACGTGTTTGCGTGCAGGTGCATTCGGGGTGGGGGGTGGTGGATGGGTAAGGAGGGTACATTTGTACATATCCCTAAATTCAGCCATAGCACTCAGTGCAGCAGCACTGCCCAGGTGTGGAGAATGAAATAATAATTGGAGAAAATTGAATCCGAATTAGCTGAAATTGAAGTAAACAGGGTGTGTAAACTGGCTGTGAATTATATTCAGCTTTATCTGCTGCATTTCATTGTCAATTTTGCCCACTGCAGGGACACAATTATTCTCTCAAGAGGTTGCATATTATAATGTACTTACCTCACATCCAGCACTAAGCCCCAGATTTCCTGCCTGTAGTGTTTACTGCACCGCTTCTCAAATCAAAGTGTGATCAGTGCAGATTTAGAAGAGAACATTGCAAAGATTTTTTTCCCTTCCAAAGGCAAAACATGAGTGACTGTCTAGTGCCTGAATAATTCCATCAGGATTGTTTCTAAAATGCATCAGGGCTGTTTAGATGTTTCTCTGAAATCTTTTGGCACTGAACTGCATGGTAAGAATGGAGGAAGGGTTGTCCATGAAGGTCATAACTGTGTTTGGGCAGGTGTCTCCAGTCCAGTCCGGGGTCTGTGAAATGGATTATAGAGGAAATAACTCTCAGTGTACAAGATAGCTGCTTAAAGGAGACCATGGCTGCTGATGGTTAGGACAGTGACACGGAGAGGTCATTGACAGCAAACGTAAAGCAAAGACTAATGCTTACATTAAAGCCAAGACTAGCACACTCTCCACTGATTCAAACAGATTAACCCAGGTCAGTGAAGCATCCCCTGAGGACACTGTTAAAAGTGCTCTGGTTATAGGAGACTCTGTAAGTCTGACACATGAAATTAGTTATGGTTTTAGGAGCTCCATCAGTAACAGCTTTTAACAGGGAGCCAGAGCACTGGATATTAGTGGCAACCTTAAGCTCTTAGCCAACATTAGATATTCAAAGGTAGTAAATTGTGTAGTAAGCAAATATCAAGGCAGCATAAATGAGTTGATCTGGTGTTTTAAAGACTAAATGATCATGCAGTTCACTTTCTGTAGGATTATCAGGTTGGTTATGTGATGATGATATGTTCATGTTTATCTTTCATATGGGTTAAACTATATGCCCATATTTCTACAGTCCTATCATCATTCCAGTCTAAATTTGTAATATGTGTGTAATAACTTTCTTAATTGTTGAACAGTATGATGCAAGTATGATGCTATGCTCAGCATTTCCCGTTTATTTGGTCGAAATGTAATCAAATCAAGTTCCATTGAACTGTTCACAAGTATACACACTTATGCTGTAAACAGGAGAGTTTGAGGTTGGAGGCAGCTATGAAAGTATTCCAGTGCACTCAGGTTGTTTGCAACAGTGTTGTTAACACATGTTCACTGGTCCATAGATCAGTCTTCGACATCCTTACTGAGTTTGTTGCAGTAACATTTCCCCTCCTTTTGCTTCAGTTTGTCCAGTATTATTGCTTTAAATGCCTCCAAACATTATAAAAGTTCCTGCTATTGTCACTGCTCACTCAAACAATGTCTCAAACATGGCACTTCAATGATGTTGCAAACTTATGATTGCCCATCTCTTGACAAGGAGGCAGTTAGACAGTTGCTCCACTCTGGAGCTCTGAAACTATATATATTTCTGTGAACAAGAAAGAACAAATATCCTCAGAACTGTGCTTAATGTAGTGTAATATCACAACTCTAAATCAAATCAAATCAAATCAATGTTTATTTGATTGAAGTTGTCACAGAGCAACTTTACAGAAATCAAGAAATAAAAAAAGGTGAACAACGCAGGAACAAAGGATAAGAGATAGATCCCCTAGTGAGCAAGCCAAAGCGTGAGAGTGGCAAGAAAAACTCCCTCGGAGCTGAAGGAAGAGACCTTAGGATGAACCAGACTCACAAGGGGAAGGACCCATCCTCCTCTGGTCAAAATATTTATACACAGTTAGGGGACACTGGACCCCCACACCTCTGTTCTAATACTCGGATATACTGCAACGATTTTAGTTTGCTGGTAGAGTGGC
The DNA here is from genome assembly GCA_034509495.1 of Acestrorhynchus altus. NCBI lineage: Eukaryota > Metazoa > Chordata > Actinopteri > Characiformes > Acestrorhynchidae > Acestrorhynchus > Acestrorhynchus altus. Next base: position 6,535,488 of record CM067502.1, on the reverse strand, counting down.
CCTACAGTCTAACTGCTGCTCATTAAATGTGGGATTATAGGTTCAAATCTAAATAAGGCCTCAGAACTCCAGTGTTAAAATCCTGTCAGTGTAAGGATGCCATACGAAAACTGCAGATGGGAATAACCATGAATATTTAGTATATTTAGTACATTTAGCCTTACTTAACATGAGGAAAGACAGTGTTTGCTTCCACAAGTATAGGATAGAGTGGCTTTTCCTCCCTGTTCTTGATTTTATAGCTGTGTTGTTCTACCTTGGTTGGCACTGGTGAGAACGGTAAGATGTCAGGTGTAAGTAGCAGACGATAGCTTGTTTTAGCTGCCGAAATGTTCTGGGATCCGTGCTTCTCAGCCAATTATACCTTGCTCGCTAACTACTCACACATAGCTCCTCTGACAGCTTATTGACTTGTTTACACCCGGTTGTTCCTTTTCCCTTCTTATAGTGACTCTCAAATTGCTTGGAGACACAAACTCAGTCAATTACCTACATCACACGTCCGTGCACGCACACTCGGACAAACCCGGACGCCGAGCTGAGGACATTTTGCATGTAATGAGATGTCTTCCCTCACATACTCACTCAAGTTTCCACAGCTGTTCTGCTTCACTGTGAACTGTCATGACATGCAAGAAAAACAGAAGCATTTTCCCAACATAGATTGTTAGTAAGATAAAGTTACTGTATCAGTACTGTTAAAGTGGACATATTATTAGACACACCAAGCTCGTATGTCCATTCTCTGGACAATTTATTTGAAACTTCTCGGTTCTAGTTCCAGTCACTGGCCACTTTATTAGAAACATATTGGTTCTATATCCACTCACTGGCAACTTTATTTGAAACACTGCATAAATCTGTTCACTGGCCACTTTATTTGTAACAACTCGGTACTATGTCCACTCACTGGCTGCTTTTTTAGACACACCTAGCTTGTATGTCCATTCACTGGCCACTTAATAAAAACCCTCCACCTTATAGGTGCATTATATTGCACTGATTATTGTCCACTGTGTATCATGCACATGAGGTATTGCTTGGGTGTTTGCCCACATCAGTGTCACTGCTAGGTCAAAAGAGTTTGATCGCCCAAAAATATCCACTCCAGAGCAGCCCAGAGGTCAGAAACTGACCAACCTGACCAACCCTGTGCATAAACATAGGGGCCACAGTCTCTAACTGAGTGTTAAGCTACATGTTTCCAGTAAGTTTAATAGAGACAGATATTTCTAATCTGTCTGTGCAAAAGATGCCGTTATTATAGAACACTGCAATGCTTCACTGCATGCCTGCAAATCAACACAGGGCACGGAGTTTAGAACCTCATGGGTATGGACGTTAGGCACTTTATCACTACCTTAACGCAAAAGCTAGCGCAACGCTTCACAGAATTTATTAATGAAATATTATGAAACATTAGGATAGTATATTGCTGCCGACAAGCCACAAGGCTTTAACAGCCTCCATCCTCCAGTCCTGCTGCACATTCAGGAATTAAAACCTCTATTTTCAAGGGAAAGTTTCATTATCAAAGGCGGCTGAATGTCATAACACAGGAAAGAGTTACAGGTAAACCAGTGCAGAATGTTCCGAAGATAAGTTAAGAGTATAAAATGTCAAAAGGGGTGATTTGATCTATAAGTTGCTTTTTCTCTGAAATATGCAATGAAATACAGCAAAAAAAAAATTACTTCGCAGTACCTTAAAGAGACTGTATCACTTTTTCGATCACATACTGAATTATTTACACTTACAGTCAGATACGTAATGTTATATAATATTGAACTTTTCTGCTGAGATAGATCGTGTTTTAAACGAACAAGCGTGAGAAATGTATGTCGGAGAATGTCATATTTATTCAACCATTATATAATATTGCTAATTGTAAAGCCTTGTCTGTTTCACCTGAGGTTGGGATTAAACATTAACTCTTAGAACCCAAGATCCCCTCTCTCTCTCTCTCTCTCTCTCTCTCTCTCTCTCTCTCTCTCTGTCTCTCTCTCTCTCATATATATATATATATTTATTTATTTTTCATTATTTATTTATTTTTCTTCAATTTTGGTGAATAAAAGTACATCAGACTATAAAAAAACATCCCACAAAATTGGTTTAAGGTTCCAAAGTTTAAATGGATGTTCTACAGCAGTGCTTCTCAACCCTAGTCGTATAAGCACCCCTGCCCTGGACATTTCAGCATTAACACACTTTTTTTCTGCAGAGAAATCTCTTGGATCGCAGTTGACAAACTGTTCTACAGGACCTACCTTGTAACAAAGTTCTATCCACAATTGTTAGGGTCAAAGAACCTGTTGTCAGTACTATTGACTTGGAGTATATTATGGTCTGAACATCTATGACCCTCACCCAGATCTGCTTTACTTGTTTATTTTGTTTCAGAATAAATTGACAGTGCAAACAGCAGCAGCAGCAGCAGCAGCAGCAGCAGCAGCCCTGAGCTGTGATTCCTCCTTTCCTTTGCATCAGGGGAGTCTGTGAGTTTATGTAGGTTTGGAACAGATCAACAAGACCTTTAGCATTTGAGCCCCTTATATATTTTTTTTGAGCAAATAAATTTGGACAAATGACAGTGACAGTGTTAATAAAGTGGACATATTTTTTGTAAATCGATCACAAACCTTCTCGAGGACTTTGTTCTTTGTTTTTCACCTTGCACACATGTGAAGCAAGCAAGTGAATGTGAAAGCTGAACGCTTTGGTAGACCTCCATACTAGTACTTACCTCAATTATTGTGGCTTCAAGGGCCAAACCGATGCCAGCTTACCAAGGCAGCTGGCACAGGGCTGAAGCCCGCAGAGCCCTGAGTGGTGGAGATAAAGTGTGTTGGCCTCTGGGAGAGATGCTTGCTGTTCCTTGCTGTTTGGCAAGCGCTTTGAGAAGCACACTCATTCGCCTGTTGCCTCTTTGCCCATTTGAGTTCAGGAGGACTTGAAAAAAGAGATTGTATTAAACCTTCTCTTTGAATGAGGCTGGGCCTACATGAAAGCCTGGTTTGATGCATGAGTTTGACTGTTGTTTGGGAGTGGGACTGTGGTGTGTAGAAGTTCACTTTCAGGGTGCAATTCATAGATTTCAGAATTATAGAGCAGGGGTTCTCAACCTTTTCCACCTTACACCCCACCTGTTTATAACTGGAAAACATACTAAACAAAACAACCCAAAAATAAAGACTGAATATTTTGTGTAAAATTGTTTGTGGATTTATTTCTCAAATGCCGTCGTTGAAACTGTGAGCATTAACTCTTAGAAGTCATGATCCACCTTTTCCAAGTTTGTTGTGTCTCATTTTTTTGCTATGAATTATCAGCAAGTAATCCAGCAATACAATCATTAAATTAATCAATGAATTAAATGCCAGGTACACATGTACGATGTTTACTGCTCTGTACACGTGTACATGCTCAACCTGCACGTGTACCCAGACCAGCAAGGGGGAAACAAGAATGGAAGGGCTGTTAGAATCAAAAAACAAAAGCATAAAAAATAAACATAAACAATATTCAAGTTGTTTTTATATTTTATTTGAACTACTGTTATGTGTTTTGAACAACTAATTTTTGTAAATATCATTTACAATAATGTCATTATTGTCAATGTAATTCATTATCATTACAGATAATCCATCAAAGGTATTGTATTTACAGCTCAAAAACACTCTGGATGATCAATTTGTAGTACAGTTTTGATCAAAACACTGTCAAATTCACACTAATAAATAAAGAAATAAAGTCAATATTTACATTTCATCTACATTAAAACGTTCAAGCTATACAGCAGGTGATTCAATGCAGAACCATGCTTTTAGAACATAGTTTTAGAACCTTCACATAATATAAATAAAACTTTACTAGAGTGCCTAATCCCTGGTCCAGGTGACCTAAAACCCTGCTGAATAGACTATAGCACTATAACAGCACATTCTTCTAAATCAAAAATTCAGTATTAAAAAATGTTTATCCTGCTTTCGTTGGAGTGACTGTCTCTACTGTTAAGGGATGTTTCTAGTAGACTCTGGAACATTTTTATGAGGAATTGATTTCATACTAATTTAGTGAGGTCAAGATGTTGGATCACATCTCCACCTTGTCCCCAAATCATCCCAAAATTACTAGATAGAGTACCATCATTCCAGAGAACACAGTTTCACTGTTCCACAACTCAATGGTGGGGGGCTTTAGACATGATGCTAAAGGTTTCATGTTTATCCACAGGGACTAAACACACTTAACCTCTGACACACCTGATCCAGGTAAGGTTTTCAAGAGTATCTGTGAATTAGAATCAGGTGTGTCGGATCTAAAGCTCCAGGATGGAAATCTCCAGGATTTGGGCACCTATGTTCTATAAGAATTCACAGTATTAAAAACAAACAAACAAACAAACAGTTAAATCGATATATAATATTTGCATAATATGTTAGTAAGGTTATTCACTCTCACAGATCTGGGTAGTGTTTAATTATGGCATCACTCAAGGAAAGTTATAAAATTGACAGAAATGTTATGAAAGTTTTATCTAAAATTCTACCAGGGAACCCAAACGTTTTCTCAAAATTCATCTCCCCCCTTCTAGTCTTTAAAAGGCCTTTACTCACATGCCCCCTTTGCCAAGCTCTTCCATGCTTGTGTGCAAAATCTCTCCTCAAAAACGGTTCTGGAGGCAGTTCTACCTCTAAGGAAAAACATGAATGCAAACTTAGCCTCTGAACATGAACTTTAAAGCTCAGTTTACATAATGGATTTGAAGATGTCTCTCTGAGTGTGACACTGTCACATGAAAACGTCATGGTACTGTCCGTGTTGACATGCAGTAAAGATAAAAGGCTAGTTATTGTCTGAACCAATTATGCCTGTTCTGCCTCAGTGGAAAAGCTGCCTCCAGAATGGTTTTGTGTAGTGATTTTGCAAAGGAGAACGAGAACAAGAACTCCAAAGGCAGACATCTCCTTCCCCCTGCCACCACCAGTTTGGTCCCCCTGTCAGCCAGGGGTTTGGGTCCACCCCTGTTGAGCCCAGATGTTTCAAGACCTGATCTAATGCTGGTCCGATTATTGTAGTTCAAATTGTAAAACTGGTCAGAATGAAGCCTGCACACTCTTCTGGTAGAACTGGACCTCGGCCTTGGGTGTCCAGTCTGATCCACAAAGAACCAGTGTCTTCAGGTGTTTTCATTACACCTGATTGTAGAGTAAGAGTAAAGAGAAAATTGAGTTGATGTGTTTTACTGATGGACAATTGATCTATATCATTGATTTCAGGTAGAAAGTCAATTTGGTGCATCAATTTTTTTCAGCGCAGGAAGAGCCCAGGGAGTTTACAGCATGGTGAGCAGGAGATAATTAATCGAAATCAGGTGTCGCGTGTAACGAGAAGGGTGGCTTCCAAAGGTCCATCGACTGGCACCGTTTGGCTTCATTAGTCCAAAGGGTTAGCGACCAATTAGATGCTCAGCTTGCAGCCCGAGGGAGACTGTGGGCACTGGATGAGTCGGTGTGTGCACTGTACAGTACATAGTAAAAGTCCTTTAATTACAGGCTTCTCTCTGGAATGGAAAACTCAATGCTAGGGGAGGCAACAGTCCAGTTTAGTAATTCTGCTCTAACACTAAGTTAAGCCTTAAGCCACGGCGATCGTTAGCAAAGATAAAAGCGTGGTGTAATTCAGTGTTAATTATTTCCCACTCACAGCTCACTTAACTAAGGAAATTCTATGGAAAATGCAGATTCTGGTGTTTCGACCTAAATTAGCCTTTGCAAGTACATGGAAGGCTGCGTACATTGGCACTTCATAACATATGCATATGCATTAAATAATATATTTCTAAGGAATGCAGACATCTCATGTCTCCCTTCACTGTCCATTTTATCAGCTCCACTAACCGTACAGGAGCACTTTGTAGTTCTATAATTACAGAGTGTTCAAACCTTTCAGTGTCACCGCTGGCCTAAGACACGTTATCCATCCTGTGAGCACTGATGAAGGACTAGAGGATGACCAACCTGTGAAGCAACAGATGAGCTTCTGTCTCTAACTTTACATCTACAAGGTGGACCTACTTGGTGGTGACTAAAAGAGTGGACAGCGAGTGGGCACAGTGTGTAAACACTCCAGCAGCGCTGCTGTGTCTGAGCCACTCATACCAATGCAACACACACTAGAACACTGCCACGTCAGTGCTGCAGTGCTGAAAATGACCGACCATCCAAATAATACTCGCTCTGTGGTGGTCTTGTGGGGTTCTGACCATTGAAGATCAGGGTGAAAGAAGGCTAACAAAGTATACAGAGAAACAGATGGACTAAAGTCTGTTGTTATAGAATAATACACTTAATTATATATATATATATATATATATATATATATATATATATATATATATAT